>JAQQPU010000764.1:73838-98785 GCA_029168905.1 Artemia sp. Kazakhstan ARC1039 | reverse complement strand
TGCCCTCAGAAATGGGGGAACGAAGGGCCTCTGAGCCTTGCCTTTGAAGCAGATCCCGTTTATTTTCGATTCTGAGTATTTTTGGTTTTCCCTCCAAAATTGACCCCCCCCCCTCCTCTGCCCTCAGAAATGGGGGAACGAAGGGCCTCTGAGCCTTCCCCTTGAGGCAGATCCCGTTTATTTTCGATTCTGAGTATTTTTGGTTTTCCCTCAAATTGACCCTTCACGTTAAAAAATTATCCAATCACTAATTAACCCTTTTTTGCAAATGTCAATCAATGAATTCCGATTGTAAAAGCGTGTTTAATCATGTTACCTAACCCACAGTACAGCAATTTGATATGCGTAGCCTACTGCCAGGAACCAGTGGGGGGATCCTTGCTCGTAATTGCTAATCACCTTAACCCTTTTATCCATCGTCAAGTACATGTTCCAAAAATATTTTATTCAGAGATTTCACGTTAAAAAATTATCCAATCACTAATTACCCCTTTTTTGCAAATGTCTATCAAACGCCAAGGAACGTAATCTCACCGAACACGTCAAACTGTTTCCACAGACTTCAAAAATGGAACTGTGGATAACACATGGGTGATTGACAGCTTTCCCTAAAAAACCTTTCCTAATAACCAGTCTGGTTGAAAAACTTGGAGTTGAAACAAATTTGTGCGGGGAATCCCCCGTTCATACTGTTATCTTTTTTGCAATGTTTAGAAACAGGCGGGGAATCCCCACTCGTTTGGAATGGTACCAACGGGACATAAGCAAATAGCACATAGTTTCATAACGTGTTTAATCACGTGTAGAGGTCCCATAGAATAGCAATGGAAGGAACATAGAATAGCATGGTAATTCGTATAGCTTCCATAGAAATGTAAGGCCATGTGAGAGGATACTCACTCTCTTTGAAAAGGTGTATATGTCTTGTAGAAATGTTTTCCTATAAGTCTTGTAGAATTCCATATATACAATCTACTTATATAGCCAAAATATAGGTGACAATTCAAGTATCTTCCGACCACTAGGAACTTTGTATATATGTTAGATTAAGGTAAACTCTTTGCTTGTATTCGATGTTGATCTCCCTCCCTATTCACCTTCCTTTCAGATTTCCGGATTAACTAAAAAGACATAAAAAGACATTTTAAATTGTTTTAGATGGTCTTCCAAAATTTAATTAATAAAGAAAAAAGTTATCGAGTGCACTTGTTGACAGCTGTATTAAACTCCCTTATCAATTTACCTTTCTTTTTGTTTTTTACCAGAAGGCTGGGAACTGGTGGCCTCCTTTATTGTTGCAGAATTGTTTAATTACTACTAACTTACCACTTGTATTCCAGATTGCTCCTCTTTCAGATCGAATTTCTCCACGCAAGGATTTTTCAACAAATGCGACAGGGTCCAAGTCTGACTTGAGAAGGTCCCGAAGTAAAGCAATGTACGATATGGCCAATCGAAGGGTGTCGATTTTTGAAAGACGTTTTTCATACGGAAATGTTGGGACATTTACTCTTAGCTCTTCAAAGGCTGAATTGATACTGCTTAAAAGAGTAAAAGAAACACTGTTAAAAACCATTCTAAAAGACCTAGTGGTATCGCAAGGAGGATGATTTCTGGAATTTAGACATCCGCTCTCCCCAACTGTCAAGACTTTCATGAAGCTTGTACTTTCCCTCCCCTTCTCCCTTTTTCTACATTTTTTGTGTGTGATCGATTGTTAGTACTTTACAAAGGACAAACATGGCAAATGCCACTCTTTTTCATTCTCTCAACAACAAAATAAATTTATTTCACAGATGAGGGGCAGCAGGATCAAGACGATATAATACGAGCCTAATTAACTAATGTTTTAAATGAAGGGTATTGTACCATGTCTATTACACAGACAAGTATAGAAAATGATATCTGATTTAAGATCCAGAAGTCCACCCTCAGTAGTTTTAGGGTCTTTGCATGGCTTTGGCAAAAAATCGGATTTTTCAGTTTGTAATTTCCTCATGCATTGTGAGGCGGTTCCAAGTACGAAAATGCACTAGAATGATCAAAATGCCAAAGGATCTATCTCTTCTCTCAGATCTTTAAACCCACCTGGTTAGCACTCACCGATAAGCTTAGAAATTGCATAAATGGATTTCTGATGGTTCTGAATTAACCGTCTTTTTTCTGCTTTTCAAGAAAAATACAGTCCATTTTAAGTTCAGCACATAACGGCGAAAAATTACGTTTTACGGTGATCCGATCTCTTTTTGAACTAAAAACGGCTCTTTTACTTTGTCTAGTGTAGATATTTGTTTTTTCTAATTACGTTCATGGTTCTGAAAGCTTGCTTCATGCTAAGTTAATGATAAAAAATTTGAATTTATTTATTTCTTATCAAAATTTTTATTACTAGCATTAAAGCGCAGTAAAATGGGATGGGTCAATGTTGATAACCAAATTGGTAAATCAAGAAGATGTAAATCATAGCTGCAGCAATAGCCGCAACCTATTAGAGCGAACCACGCCGCGTAATAATCGAAAATAAAAACCAGGGTGAAAGAAACAGTCTACTGACAAATACTTCCAAAATGCTTTTAAAAAATACGCTCCTGAAGAATCTTTGATTATAAAAAAGCACCCAAAGTCCCTGAAACATGGCATCAAATGAAAATGGAAAATAAAACTTTGAAACCACCATGTTTGAACCCCCCTTGACTGAGGATTTTCCTTGTGAAAAACAAGAAAAATCAAATTGTGTACGGGGAGCAGAGATGTCTTTCGTTTTCTTTTTACCAGGGGGGATTGTACTGAGTCAGTGAACATAAAATATTGGGAAAGGTTTCATCTGAAAGAAAATCAAAATATATAGGCCTAATGCCATTTTTCAGCGAAGAAACAAATGATGCCACAACAAAGAGCCCTTTTTCGCCATTTTTGCTGGAAAACATAATTTTTGACAAAAATAGGACAAACAAGCTGAAAAGTTATGATTCTCAGATAACCAACCAGCTCGTTATGATTCGAAACCCTGGAGCTTTATGGTTCGTTTACATATTGCGGAAATTCATGCAGATTTAGCAATCCGTGCGGAAATTCCGTCCGTTTTCGTGCTAGAAAAAATCTCTAGCTTTCCGCAACGTTTTGGTCAAATTAGGACGGAGTCTTGGCAAGGACTATAAATGAATAAAACCATGAGTATGAATTATCAAAAACTACAGGATCTTATAACTTTGGTTCAAGGCTACCCCAGCTTGTATGATCCCGCGCACCCAGGCTTCAAGAAAACTAAGAAAAACGGTGTCATTTGGCTCTCTATTGCTCAAAAGCTTTCAGAAGAGGGTAAGAACATAATACCCTTCTTGATGTTTTGATGATAGCCACAGGGAATATCCACCATATGGCTACCAATAATTCCTTTCACCCCTTTGACTCTAGGTCACACAGTTGCAATAATTTGAAATCTTTGCCTTAAAACGTAGCGTTATTTTAGCCATAGTTCGAACAGAAACGGACGGATTTCCGCATGGATTTCCGCAATGTGTAAACTAACCATTACAGTCCTCCATCTGGAAACCCGAGCACAACCAGAGTTACCACATGCAGCACGAAAGTGCTATTTTAGCACTATTTCAAAGTCTGCAGCACCGTAGCACGTACTTAAAATTGCTAAAATAGAACGAAAGTGATATTTTGACACTATTTTAGCACTATTACAGTCAACTTTTTGACTATAGCACCGAAAATCATTGTGTTGCACGCAAATTTGAGTAAATGTAGCACTTAAGGAATGCAGCGCCTAAGGACCGTGGTGGCAACCCTGAGGACAACATCCTTTTAGCATCTGTAGCCTAACCGTTGTGTCTGTCTTTTTTTCTAGTTCTCTTTCCATGCATTAACGTGTTGAACCAAAGGCGTAAATTATCACCAGAGGGCTTATTTGAACAGAAATAAAGGTTTCTAGTCCCTAGGTCTACCCATACACTTACGCTTCAAATTTGTCAGCAAAAAACCCTATTGAGGAAATTCAAACCATAAAAACATCCTAAAATGCTTTAATTTTCTGCTTTGTAAACAAGGGAAAATATCCTAAACCGGTACTGTACGACAAGCACCGGTCGTTTTGTGTTCATAGTAAAGCGCGAGTTTTGCATAATCCTACAAATATAGATAAATTGGATGAGTCAGTTTATTTGAGCTAGTTTTACAGATATATGCTATATAGTCTGCGAAGCAATAGTTTTTGTTCGATTTAGATTTCAAAATTGCTCTTTATTTCTAAGAGAAACTCTTTCTTTTCTAATTTAGCAAAGGCGTTATTGAAACTTCTTTAAAAAACTAGAGACTTGCAGGCTAAAGTCCTTTTAATCAAAGGTCATAGTCTCGGCGTAAGTGACCTGGGAGCTATTTAATGGTAAAAGATGCAAAAAAAAGGAAAAAAAGAAGTTTATGCGTCCTATACATGTAATTTTCACGTCAATTATGTAATAAATATTATTTAGCTCATTTAGTTCATAACGGGAACCGCCTTTCATTAGCAAAGAACGAATTTTCTTATTCAGAGAATACGACACCTTAAAATTATTTTCTGAGTCTCAGCGTCGGCCCACCGTCGCAGATACAAAGAACCCATTAGCGAGTTTTCACAGGGGACTGGCCATCAGCGAGAGCCGTCGAGAATATATGGCTTGACTATGAGATTTTATTAAAAATACAATGAAATTTTACGTCCCTTTTGTCGGCAAGCTTTTCAAACAAAGCGGGTAGAAAAACAGACGACACTCCCGAAGCTGCCATATTGCTCAAATGATATTTTCTTTGAGCGTTTTCCTAGCAGGTATGCTAGAATAATTTTAGGGACTGTTCTTTCCTGAACTTTAAAAAGAAAATTATGCCCCGGTTATTCGAAAAAACAAAAGGTACTTGTGTAGAATCTGGGTACACACGAAAGAAAGACCGCATTGAAATCTCAAAGCCGCTATTGATAAACAGGTTTCCGATGCATAGTGAGATATTGCTCACTCTGTGACGAAGATTTAAACTTTAGTTTTTTGGGGTTTAGGGGGACTAAAAGGTTATGTTATGTTAGATTAGGTTACGTATTTAACATATGCTATACTTCCCCCCCCCCCACTCCTAATGTGCAAATTTATAGCCCAATTTGTTTCTAAACTATTATATTTTCATCCTATTTTGTTTTATTTCATCAGCATTTACGAAACTTCACTTCTCGCGTGTGTACCCAGATTCTACACAAGTACCAAACAAAATTCACACTTTCTGATGGTGCAAGTTTCATCAAAACTGAACAGCTCTATTTCCCGGCACAAAACAGGAGAAGTTGAATGGTTTTTCTAAAATTTCCAGGAAAGCAGGCGTCTGTTTTTAGTTTAGTTTTTGGTCATTTATTCTGATCTCTAGTATAAACTCTAAAAGTTATGGTAAATGGCAAGGCGCCAAATCAATTCTAAGTAGTTTGGCCACACAAACTAAAAAAGTTTATATTGGACGAGATATGGTGATCCTTTAAGATACTGCATCACCCTAAAAAAAAACTCATCAAAGTTTAAGACTTACCTTAGCATTCTCTTCCTTTCACGAACGTTAGCTGCATATCTTTGGACTTTATACGGTCCACTGCCATAGTAACCATCTTCGTCTCCTGAATCCAAAAAGTCATCTGGAAAAGCAGTTTAAGTAAGTAAATATTTACAACTGTAATATATAGCCAACGGCACCCACATGTATTTTTAGGGATAGAAGCTTGTAAAAAATTATCAGAGAGAGGGGGAGGGGCAAAGGTTTGAGAAGAAGTCTGATAGGAAATTGTTTCACTGTTTTTAAAATATATACGCCAACACTACCCTTATAATTTCTAGATTAGCTTGAGTAGCACACATAGCTTAAAAATATGTCGGTTGATTGATGGTTGGAAAGAAGTATTCGACAGAAAAGTGTCACATTGTTGTCAAAATATTACAAATAACAAGAAAACACGTGTCTTGAGAAAAAGAAAATTACCACGCTGATTGATAACTCGTTATGAGAAGAACACATGTGAAGTATATTGGTTCATATTTGCTTATATACAACTTGTCTCAGTGAATTAGCTTCACGTGCTACCCCAGTGGTTCCCAAACTGTGGTACACGTGCCCCCAGGGGTGCGTAGAAGCCTGTAGAAAATATCAGTAATTTCGGCATCAATTGCTTAGTAGGACTGCCACGAAAGTTACGTTCGTAACATTTTTGTTACGTTATAAATAAAAGTTACCTTTTATGTTACGGCCGTAAAAACGTTACAATTTATTTTACATTTAAGTAAATAAATTTTTCGAGCAATTCATTTTTCCCCGTCAAAAAATTCAACTGTTCCCGATTCAGTTAGTAGTTAACCTCATAAATGTGGACATTCTTCCACACTGCAATCGGGTAATATTAACACACAATCATTCAATTATTTGTCATCTTAAGGTGAGAAAACACCAGTGTTGGTTACTCGCATAGTAAGTAAGGGTAAGATTATCATCGTGGACTTATCATTTGCAATGCTGAGAAAGTAATCACGAGGTTGTTTGAATTGAAAAATGAACCACAAGCCTTTTTCGAAGATCAACTTTTTCAGTTGGCTTCCAAGTTCCATGATTGTAATTGGCTTCAGCAGCTTACGCACTAAAGTGACATTATTTTCCTAAATTAATAAACTTAATCAAGGATTACAGAACAGTTCCATTAACATTTTTAGGGTATCTGACAAGATTTAGTCCATAATAAAGAAATTATAATTTTGAGAATCCTGCCTCATTAAGAACCAGTGTAAAGTTTGTTGCACAGTTTATAGTTTCCTGACGGAGAATAATCTCAAACTATCAGAGGAAGTGAAACATTATACTATATCACGCTTAAAATGTCATTCAGGAAATACTTTCTGGAGCGAAATAGTGAACTAGCGAACTGGATTTCAAATTCCTTTGATCAAACCTTTTTTGAGCAAGCAAACAAATTGTTAATATGAGCTAAAGAGGTATTAATTGAAATTGCAACAGATTCTTCTCTATGCTCCGAGTTCAAACATGCAAATCCTACTGAGCTCTGGGCACGAACAAGGAAAGAATAGAAAAGCATCGGTGATAAAAAAAAAATACCTTGAAGTGTCTATTGGCTTTCAAAAGCCAAATACTTGTTGCCAAAGCATTTCTATCTTGTGTATTTATCAAGAACAAACAAAGAAATAAACTTGATGCAGCTCCAGATTTAAGGCTGTACCTGTCGTCATTTGGTCCAGATTTCAACAAGCTCAACTCGAAGATACAACCTCAAGGATCTCATTGAGTAGTTTAAAGTTTTCTGCTCATAAAAAGAATTTGTGAACGACTGACATATTCAAAACACAAGAACTCGTTTATCTTGGATATTCTAACATTGGTTTTGTTTACTGCTCATTTGGAAAATCTGATTTAATAGGGTTTAACTAAAATATCCACCCTGCTGGATTACCTCCCAGCTGAATTCACATGGCGGTGAATGGTGGAACTTTTTTGTCATGAGTGATTTAACGTAATCTGAAAATGCATCTTAAAAACTCATGATTTTTCTCGAAACACTTCTGAAAGATTTTAGAACTTATCTTTTTTATAATTTGTTTTTGTGAAGTATTACCCTTCGTGCTTCTTACATTATGGAGACTTTGGCACGTCAAAAATGTTCGAGCTTCCGCTCGACTGAGTTGTGATCATAGGGGAAAGCAAACCCAATACTTCTTCTTTTCTTTAGTTAGCATTTCTCAAAGTAAAGAATTGAGAATGTGTAATGTATTTTTTTTTGCACGAACATAGGAGAAGATATTAAGTATATCGATCGTCCAAAATAAAGATAAAATAAAATCGCTGAAGAAAGTGACTTTTCAGCTCTTGCAGTATTAAGTTACTAGATTGTACAGAACATGGTTGCAAGCATTATATTTTAACGTAAGAAGAGGGTAATGGGAGGACTTAAATAGTATGGCTGATGCAACATCTAGATAACTCAAACTTTGTTTGGTTGACCGTTGCTGTGATTTTAGGCGTCCTGCATTCAACTATCATTCTTTTTAAGACGTATTGGGCGTTCAAAACTTACTATTGATCATATTTTCCCGTTTTTAGTTTAATATTATTCAACACACTAGGAAAATACAGTTCTGGAAATAAATTAGCATTATGGTTAGAATCTTCATTCCGTCTAATAATAATAAATTATCTGTAAATAGTCCAGTAAATCTACGGACAAAATCGACGATCTGGGACAAAATTGCAATATAAATGATTTTTACACTATTTTGTTGAGAAAAAAAAAACTCTGTACAACATATCAAAAGTCCCGAGGAATTCCCTTGGCCGAAGACGATGAAAAAGGGGGGGAAGGGGAAAATCTAGGGGTTAACTCGAAATATTGGGTCCAAAAAGATCGAATATGCATATTTTATTGCTATGTAATAAGTTGTTCCCCAGTTTCCCCACTTACAGGGGGAAAAGAGGGGGTAAATAGAGATCCTGTACAGTAGTCTGCAAGACTTGTTTTCTGGGGTTTCCTAGTGAGAGAAGAATGAATACGTTACTTCGATTGCTCTGTCATTAGCCTTTCCGCCCATTTTCTAGTTACTAGGGAAAAAGAGGGGAAAATCAAGATACCCTCTAAAGGGAAAAGATAGTCAGACGGCTCTCCAGAATTTGGAGAGGAGACAAAAGTCTATCAACTCGGTTTTAAAACCCTCTAACACCGTTTTGACGAGAGTTTAATATCCTATTCCCTGGTGCTTCTCTTTTACTGTTTGCTGGAGATTCACTACCTACTGGTAGGTTCAATCGGTCAAGAAATAAGGCAGGCTTGCCGTTCCCAATCTTTGATCGCTCCTTTACAAGTATACCTTGGAGTTCAGCTACACCAGCAACTTGGTTCACGTTTTTTCATCGACCAGCTGAATGGACTTGGTTTTTCAACTTATTACTCTGAAATGCTTCGATTCGAGCGTTCTGCTGCAGTAACTCCTAGTACAGAATTTCCAGGGATGACTTCGAAAACTTTCAAGCAGTTCATTGGCGACAATGTCGACCACAACATTTGCACTATCGACGGAAAAGGTACTTTCCACGGGATGGACATGCCAGCTGCTGCCACATCAAGGCTGCCCAAATTTCCAATCATAATCCCAAGAACAGTTGTAAGCCTTGAAGTAGTCCAGCAGGTTGGACAAGCGCCTTTCTTCTTCTACAACAGAAGCCAAAAGAAGAACAGTCTTGTGTACAAACCCATCCCGACCATCATCTTCGACGACAAGATCGATGGCATTGACCTACTATGGCATGCAAGCCAGATACATGACACGAAACGGGTCGGATGGAGTGGATTTATGCAAGCAATTCACCATGGGTCACATAAAGGCACTTTGTCGATTGTTTTTCTGCCTATTGTCGACTATAATGCCTCCGATCTTTCCTGTGTATACACGACCTTACGTTTTATCTTCGATAAGGCACGCCAGCACGGAATGGTACCAGTTGTGACTTTTGACCAACCTTTGTACATGAAAGTGGTGAACATCATCAATGCTAAGCCTGCTGATAGTCATCTCAAGGCAGCAGTTCCAATGATCGGTGGTCTCCATTGCCGTATAAGCTTTCTTGGAGCGATCGGGCACTTGAAGACGGAAACAGGAATAAAAGAAGTGCTCGAATGCCTATATGCCGGTAACACCATTAAGCCTGTCCTTAGCAGTAAGGCTGTTTCAAGAGCCATGAGAGCCAACGAGCTTATAGATTCAGCATTGCAGATCACTCTCATTTGCAAATCATATGGTTTCGACTGCACAGATGACTTACGTGCAATTCATCAAAACTTTACAGAAGCTTCGGTAATATGTATAGCTCTACTGAATGAAAAAGTAACCCTTGAAGACGCATCCAACGCAGACGTAGTGCGTCGAATCCAAACGCGAATGATGGAGTTTCAAGACACGCTGCAGAACAATAGGACTGCAAAAATATGGCTTCAGTATTCAGAAATGTTTGGAGTGCTTAAGAAGGCCATAAGGGCAAAACGGACCAGAAACTGGGTGCAGTATCTTCAAGCACTCTCTGAGGTGCTCCCTTACTTTGCAGCTGCAGGCCACAACCTGTATACCAAATCGGTGAGAATATTTCTTCAGCAAATGCAAAAGCTGAAAGAAAGAAACCAGAAGCTGTATAAAGACGTCGCGGATGGGATATTTGTCATTCAAAGAAGCGATAGATTTTGGGCTGGGCTCTCTCCCGACTTAGTAATTGAGCAAGTACTGATGAGGTCGCTGAAAACACATAGGACTCACGAGAGGAAATGGAATGAGTGAGACGCAAAGGTTGATCTGGACATTTTCAATGTGAGCTAAAATTAATGAGCTTATGCGGTCACTCACCGGCGTTGAGTACGTATCATCTGACCAGCACGTTTCCGCAAGACCAGCTCGGATAGAAAGAGATAGAAAGGACATAAAGGCTTTAGTAGCTTTTTTGCACAGTCCTTTCCGTATGACAACTGCACTCAATTGTGCAATATATCGAATGGTATGATAGCAGCAAGGGATGTCAATACGAATGCAGCAAAGGCGATAGGAAAAAAAAATCCTGAAGTCAATGGAGGACGCCGATCGCTACATCTTTCTGAAGCTGACGGTGAAGACATACAAATTGACGCCCGTCTTCTGTTCCAACGTCTTGCAGCAGCGGCAACTACACCCGGAGGGGATATGGAAGAAACTCTCAGATTCGAACTCACCAGCTATCCTACTGCCCTTTACGAATCGTCAAGCCTGCCGCGACAGCCAGATAAAGCGGAGCTAGCGAAAGCTATTTGGAAATTAGCAAAGGCAGAACCTGTGGTCCCCAGATCCGGAAATCAAAAGAGCCGGAAAAACACGTGATCGATTGTGGATGGCCGCTCCGGCATATTCCATGGAAAACAGGAAACACTTTCGAACAGATTTGCAACAGTTATGATTCATTCGTGACACAGAAGTATTCAAATGCGTCCATCGTCTCTGATAGTTACACTTCAGGTCCGTCTACCAAAGATGTCACCTAAGTTAGACGAACGAAAGGTATCCAGTGTCCGACCGTCGATTTCACACTGAGTAAGAAGCAGTAAAGGAAGAAGGAGGAATTCTTGCGGAATCCCAACAATAAGCAAAAAATTATTCGAGCTATTGGTAAGAAGCTTGTCCGAGCCGGCATCAGTATCCTTCATGCAGAGAGAGATGCGTACGTTCTGATTGTATTAACAGGTGTTAATGTGGTCAAGGAAAGGGTAACCGCAGTAGTCGGAAACGACACTGATTTATTGATTCTTCTCCTCCATCACCTGCCTCCGGAAGCCAAGGATCTCTACTTCGAAACCAGTACCAATTCAAGAGCGCTGTCAACTAAATACTGGCACACCAACTTTATCAAAAGATTGCTGGAACTGGTTTGTCACCCTATTCTTGTTGACCACGCTTTTCTTGGTTGCGACACGACGTCCCGTTTGCTTGGGATAGGAAAGCAGGCTGTCTTGCCATTCCTGAAAAGCCATGAGCCGGTGAAAATAGCAAGCCGGTGAAAATATCTTGCCGTGTTTCTACAAGGCTAAGAAAGGGGAGGGTCTCAGCAAAGCTAGGTACAGGGTTTTTCTTAAAAAACTGAACAGCTCAAAGACATCAACTTTTGTATACCCAGAGAGACTTCCACCAACTCCATCGGCTGTGAAATTTCATTCTTATAGAGTCTTCTATCAGATAATGGAATGGCGTAATGCTGCGTCCGAACTCAACCTAAAAGACTGGGGTTGGCGATTACCTGACGGGCGCCTCACTCCGATCATGACGGACATCGGACCTACTCCGCCTCATCTGCTAAATGTGATTCGTTGCAGCTGCACGCGTTCCAACTGTGACAATTCACGCTGTAGTTGCCAAAAAAATGGATTGCCTTGCACACTTGCTTGCAAAGACTATCAAGGGATTGTGTGCTCCAATAAAGATATTTTTGTTGATAACGATGAAGAAGACGATGTTTAGTACAAATCCTTGATCTTATCCTTTTTAGTTCAATCAAAACCGTAATTATCCTTTGCTGTGATTACCGAAGTAACCTGATTTGTTTCATTTTTTACATTTAGTTTTGTCTTATGTTTCTATTATATAGTCGAAGTAAATCTGCCCACGTACTCCGAAGGTCCGATGCATTGTCTCCCCTTCGGTGAAAACACTGCAGAAAAGCAAGATACGAATCTAATACCATGTTTATTGAAATCATCGAGTCAAAAAACCTTGGGGGTAACATTTTGACCAGCTATATCGCACAACTCTCAAGGACGCTGTTTCCCCCTCCCCCTTATGCGCTAAAGGGGTAAATCGAACCAAGTCCAGCGATAAAGTAATATAACTTTCTTTTTTCAAGTTCTTCGCGCAGAAAAAGAGCAGACGTGAATTCGAGCTCACAATAAATCTGCCCCAGAATTTTTCCAATTTCCCCCCTTTCCCCCTGTTTTTTTTTACCCTGTTCCGCCAAGGGGATTTTTGGGGACTTTAGATATGCTGTACAGAATTTTTTTTTCTCTATAAGACGGCGTAAAAATCTTTTATATTGCAATTTTGTCCCAGAGTTTCGTAGACTTACTGGACTGGACTGGAAAACAATACTAAACCTAACTTCGATGCATATTTTAAAATAATTTCAAAGGAACAATCATTTTGCATTGTTATTTTTTAGTTTGAACAATTTAGCTAGAACATTTATAAATAGAAAACGTAACACGCGAAAGCAAGTATTAGAAGGTGTCAAAAATGAAAGTAAAGAGGAAGGAAATATTATGTTAGAAGAACAACATCATCACAACCTTCGACACCGATAAACTGCGGCACAAAACGCAATTTAAAGTCATTGGGCCCCTTCAACGTTGTATGTATTCACTATTATCCATTTTCTCGAGGGAAGAGTGGCAAACAAAATTCATTCATTTGAGTTTTCTCTTTGCTTGGTCAAAATGAAAGTGAAGAACAAAGAATTGTGCGGTTAGAAGAGAAGCAAAAGCGAGAACCAGAACGAGTCAAAAATAAAAGTGAAGAAGAAAGAAATATAAAGTTAGACGAAAAACACCACTGCGATCTTCAATACCAACAAACTGCGGCACAAAACATAGTACAAACCTACAGAGATGCAGTAAAATACGCAAGTATTAGTTAAAAGTCACTGGACCCCTTCAACGTTGTATGTATTCACTATGGAGCCCTCAGTTTTTCCGACGAAAGAGTAGCAAACAAAGGTGATTTATTTGGAGTTTGCTGCTTGTTTGGTCAAAAATGAAAGTGAAGAACAAAGAATTGCGCGGTTAGAAGAGAAGCAAAAGCGAGGATTAGAAAGAGTCAAAAATAAAAGTGAAGAAGAAATAAATATTAAGTTAGACGAAAAACGCCACTGCGATCTTCAACACCAACAAACTGCAGCACAAAACACAGTACTAACTTACAGAGATACAGTAAACTACGCAAGTAATATTTAGATGTTACTGGGTCCCTTCAACGTTATATGTATTCACTATGCAGCTCTCCATTTCTCCGAGAAAAGAGTAGCAAACAAATGTGATTTATTTGGAGTTTGCTGCTTGCTTGGTTCAATTGCATTGGTACCTCCAAAATTTTCAAATGAATTGGTTTGCCTCTTTTAAGGACGTCACTTGCTCTCTACAAACTTCCACAAACAAATCTAAAACTTGAACTCATGTTTCGCTTTGGCTCCATTAAATGTAAGCGAGTATCGAACCATCAATGGTCGTACCGTTTTCATTTTCAGAGTAGCTGGAAAAATTACCACAAAATCAATTGAGCGGCACATCCATCACAAATTTCTGAAGGTGATTTTGAACCACCTTCATAGGACCAAATGTACTTTTTAGACCCCGATGAAGCTGTTGAGCACAGCCTTTAAATTATGGAATATCTCGTAACTTAATGGATCTCTTGGAAGAAATATTGTGAGACACAAACAACTATGCCAAAGGTTACAAGGAAATGCGAGAAGTGAAGGATGATGTAAATCAGCATGCTGCTTCACTGGGACAACAGCCTCAGTTAGAAGACAAGCAACAAAGAAAATCAATACATACAAGCCTGCCACGTAGCCGTACATGGGAACGGCGGCCCACCGGGGGGGGGAGGCAATTCGTTGACGGCAGATGCAGTTATGCTCGGCGGCGCGCCTTCAATTGATCTGTGTTTGTTTTATTTTTAGAATTTTTGGCTTTTTTTTAAAGGTTTCGAAAACTCAATTGGTATAAGTTTTTTTGGAATCCCTTCTAAGAAAGAGTTGTTGGGGTCTGCACTTCCTTTTCAGCTTCGAAACCATGACCGGACCCCGGAAAAAATAAGGACGAGAAATCTTCTCCCAAACATTCTTCTATTCCAAAGGATCGACAGTGAGATCTTAAACTGCCTGAAAATTGAATTAAACAGACAGAATAAGGAACTTAAAATTTTATTTAAATTAAATTCTAAAACTTAAATTAAAATAATTTTACTTCTACTATATCTGGTTCAAGAAACATCAAGGTAAACTTCGAGGGAATCTGATCATCTTACATCTTACTCTATGTCTCGATTTCCTGATCTTGCAACCTGCATTCCACTTCTTTGACAACACTATACCGATTTTGCCATTCCCTGGGTTGTCTTTCCTTCATTACAATACTCAAAAAAAACAAGGTTTATGCCCACTTTACAATTGTTTTTCCTCCAATGGCATCGTAACGGAAACTAAATATAAAGAGTACGGCATTGGACTTTACAGTTCCTTCTGGCGGTGCTGATCTCCATTTCATGGCCTTTTGCCAGAAAGTGCAAAGGGGGGTTATGCGCCACCCATCTTTTGCTTTCGCACACCCTTTCTGTTTACCTTCCCCAGGTACCCATTTAGAGCTGGCTCGAATCTGGCTAATCATACAGAATCACGCCACTTATCCGCGTTTTAAACCAAATAACGAGCGACAGCAGAATTCGAACCCCTGTCTTCATGGACAAAGGATGTCAAGTCTAAAGTGCTAACCACGCGGCTAACCTAGTAGTTAACATTGATTAGACACTCAAAATTGTACTAAACCACCTTTTTGTATCTTAGAGCTCCAATTAAAAGAAGTAAGGTTAACCAATATCTCAATTTTAGAGCTTTCCAAAAATTGTTCAAGACAAGTACAATTTACATTTCTTCCAACAACGAAAACTAGCTGTCACATTTTATAATCAGACCTTATAAAAGCTAATAAAAGTTATAGAGTTAATAAGATAGCTAGTTTTTTAATGAAGGAGCCGGCTGACTGACCGTATTTCAAACAGTAGAGTGTACGAAAAGAGTGTGGTTCAATCCCGCTTTCTAGGGCTATAATGAGAGAAAGGTTGAGGTGGCTAGGACACGTTCAACGGATGAAGGATGACAGATTGCCGAAGATTGTTCTTTTTCGCCAACCGACTAGGGCTAAACGGAAAACGAGTGGTACGCGGTTGGGGTGGAAGGATGTCATAAAGAAAGAACTAAAGGAAATGGGAACCTCATGGAAGGGTGTAAAGAGGGAGACTTTGAATAGATTGGGATAGAGGAGGAACGTGCGTAGCTGTGTTGGCCTCAGGCGGCTTGGTGCTGCGGTGAGTTGTTAATAGTAGTAGTAAATAAAAAAATTAAAACGCCAAAAAACTACCCGAGGTAAATAGCAGAATGAAATTTTCTACTATACTATAATATCACTACAGAAAACACAGAAAATATATAAAATTTGCATCCAGACTTTCAAGCTTTTAACTCGAATATTATGTCCACAGTAGTGGTAATAAAACAAAATTACAATGGGGAAAAAAATAATACCAAACAAGCAAACACTGCCATGAGATTTTAAATATAGAATATAATGACTGAACCTACGTCCATGGCATAATATCTCCGATTAACTTATCAGTCGAAGATTTTGTAAGAATTAACTCAGCAAGCAAACTTTCATTTTTCTAAGTTTTTGTTTTACAATTAGTAGAGTAAGCTTTAATTCCCTGAAACTGGCAAGAGCTACTGCTAGTTTATACTGGAACGCTGTGATAACAATACCGCACGTATATTTTCACTATCAATAGGCCTACTAATCCGACAATAACAAAACCATAAGTAATAAGACAAGGCTGAAGTGATCAGAACGTAAGTAAGTTAACTGTTTTTTTTTAAGCATGACTCAAATGGATTTAAATTCCCTCTCTTTAAAACATACGTTTGTCTTCAAAAAGTTAAATAAATGTAACACATTCAACATATAGAAATTCTGGCAACAAAGTGAGAACTACATGTAAAATAAAAGAATTGTGGCGACAATAATTAGGCTTATATAAAAATTAAATAAAAAAAACAAGTTTTTTTAACTGAAAGTAAGGAGCGACATTGAAACCTAAAACGAACAGAAATTATTCCGTATATTAAAGGGGCTGTCCCCTCCTCAACGCCTTGCTCTTTACGCTAACGTTTTTTATTGTTTAAAAAAAAACAGAGTTGTGAGAAAGTCAAACTTTAGCGTAAAGAGCAAGGCGTTGAGGAGGGGACAGCCCCTTTAATATACGGAATAATTTCTGTTCGTTTTAAGTTTTGATGTCGCTCCTTACTTTCAGTTCAAAAAACTTGTTTTTTTTATTTAATTTTTGAACGTTTTAGAATAAATACAGGTTTTGATCTTGGCTCACAGTACATGAATAATTAAAACAAAATTTTCATATTAATTTACTTCTATTTGGTTAAATGGCTTTCTCGAAACTTGTTTCATTTTATTTACGAACGTTTTTATTAGTAATAAATATACGTAACTTACGAATTAATTTACGTAACGAACTTCTATATTCATATATTTTTAATACGTATATTAGGGGGTTCGCCCCCTAGTCAATACCTTGCTCTTTAAGCGAAAGTTCGAATTTTGTTCCAATTCTTTAAAACTGACCGCTTAATCACAAAGGCCGTTAATTAGAATAAATAGCTCTTATGAAAGTACTAAAAAATCTCTGGCTTAAAGAGTGAGATATTGACTAGGGGGTGAACCCAATCATATATGTAATATTTTCTGTTCGTTTAAAGTTTTGATGTTGCCGCTGTTGCAGTTGAAAAACTTTTTTTTATATTTAATTTCTGATCTTTTTTTAAATAATGCTGGGAATTCCGGCGTCCCCTTCATAGCAATGTCCCTTCCCCATGAAAACTTCCTTCATGGAAAGATCCTCCCACATAACCCCTGACCCCCCCCCACTACCAGGAAAAATTTCCCCTGAAAACGTCTGTACTGTATACTTCCCAATAACCAATACTATATGTTAACATTGGGTAAAGTTCATAACTTTCAACCCTCCTCTCGGGAACTTCGGGGGATTAAGTCATCCTAAAAGACATAATTATAATATTTTCGAACATGTTGAACAAAATGGCTATCTCAAAATTTTGATCAGGTGACTTTGGGAAAAAAATGAGCGTGGGAGGGGGCCTAGTTGCCCTCCATTTTTTTGGTCACTTAAAAAGGGCACTAGAAATTTTAATTTCCATTCCAATAAGCCCTCCCAAGATATTTTAGGACCACTGGGTCGATACGATCACCCCTGGGGGAAAAAAAACAAATAAACACGCACCCGTGATCTTTCTTCTGGCAAAAAATGCAAAATTCCACATTTTTGTAGATAGGAGCTTGAAACCTCTACAGTAGGGTTCTCTGATACGCGGAATATGATGGTGTGATTTTCATTAAGGTTCTATAACTTTTAGGGGGGTCTTTCCCCCTTTTTTCGAAAATCAGCCAAATTTTCTCAGGCGCGTAACTTTTGATGGGTAGGATTAAACTTGATGAAACTGATATATTTGAAATCAGCATTAAAATCCGATTTTTTTTTGTATCTATTTGTATCAAAATACCGTTTTCTAGAGTTCCAGTTACCATTGAACCGGGTCCCAATAACCTTTTCCCAATGTTAACATTGGGTAAAGTTCATAACTTTCAGCCCTCCCCCTGGGGTCTTCGAGGGATTAATTCATCCTAAAATACATAGTTATAATATTTTCGACCATGCTGAACAAAATGGCTATCTCAAAATTTTGATCGGGTGACTTTGAGAAAAAAATGAGCGTGGGAGGGGGCCTAGTTGCCCTCCATTTTTTTGGTCACTTAAAAAGGGCACTAGAACTTTTAATTTCAGTTCCAGTGAGCCCTCCCACGATATTCTAGGACCACTGGGTCGATACGATCACCCCTGGGGAAAAAAAAAAAAAAACAAACAAATAAACACGCATCCGTGATCTGTCTTCTGGCAAAAAATGGAAAATTCCACATTTTTGTAGATAGGAGCTTGAAACCTCTACAGTAGGGTTCTCTGATACGCTGATTATGATGGTGTGATTTTCATTAAGTTTCTATAACTTTTAGGGTGTCTTTCCCCCTTTTTTCGAAAATCAGTCAAATTTTCTCAGGCGCGTAACTTTTGATAGGTAAGATTAAAGTTGATGAAACTTATATATTTGAAATCAGAATCAAAATATGATTCTTTTGATGTATCTATTGGTATCAAAATTCCGTTTTCTTAGAGTTTCGGTTACCATTGAGCCGGGTCGCTCCTTACTTAGCCTACAGTTCGTTACCACGAACTGTTTGACAATCTCCTAGTTACGGTATTTCCAAATTGATAAATATCAATTTTGACCCGATTTTGGCAGAAAATTAGGAAACAGCTAATTGGCTTGGGACTTAAGCTATATGAATGTTGTCCTAGTTTTAGAGGTCAAATTGCCCAATGCTGCCACATTTGCCTCTTTTTGCCTCAACATTAAGTTAAACAGTTCACACAAAACGGAGGGACGGTTATCCACTATTGCATTGTTGCACGCAAGTATTAAGAAAGTTGAGAAAGTCAGGGGATCTCCTTTATTTTGGGGAGGGGCTCTGGAAACTCTCAAAGGTGTAGTTTCTAGGGCCCAATTTTCGTGAACGATTTCTATCTTAAAAATAATCCAAGTAAAACTGTATATTCCAAGAAAAAAATATTTGACTAGCACAGCTTGATTTTTCGCTTCTAATAGACTCGAGTATAATAAATTTCATATTTTAGGAATACAGAAGCATCCAGACTAATCATCGGTTAGTTTATATATATAGGACAATTCAACTCACCAGTGGTTGATACTGCAGGCTGTGAGTTAAAAACGCAAGAGGAATATTCAGGGTCTAGTTGCTGTATTTCTTGTGATATGTGCATCGCTCCGTTTGAGTATAATTTTTCATTGCGGAAATCTTCCTGCATTTTCATCACTTTCTTTTTGCTTTTTTTCTCAGGATATAAACAGACGGCCTTTCTCTTCGATCCCGAAGGATAATCAGTCCAACCACTATCGTAGTTTGTCGAACTATCACACGGTTTTGCTGTTACCGGTAAGTCGGCCAACTGATAAATATATTGATGATAAAGGTTTGTTCCGCACCAGGACTGAGACTGATCTTGAATGAATTCAAAGGCTCCCTCGTGCCCCAAAAGACCTGTTAGTGACATAGTATTAATCTACAGTATACTCAGTGTCAGGGCCACCAGCTTTGTAAAGAGTTCACTTGCTCAAGAACGACTGTCACAATCAGAAAGAAAAAAGGTAGCTATTAGTACTACGATAGAGCTTGAAGTAGGAGTTTCTGTTGGTTATATTATATTATCCTATAGCCAGAACATTTTATTTGTCAAAATCAAGTGCTAAGAGAGAGAACTAGGAGGGGAACCAACATTTTTCATATCCACTTCTGGCCTATCCAATACCAGAATTTTGCGAGAGGAGGAGTCAAGGAAATCTCCTAAGGAAATGTTCCTGACATCCCGGAGAATAGTTTTTCAGCATATGTCACTTCCAGATGGAACACCCAATTATCCTTAGTAAAAGAGAACGTGCACCCTCGCCAACGGAAGTTAAACTGAATCTGAATGACTAATAACAAGTTTTCTTTTAACATCAAAATCATCATATATATTCTCAGAAATGCATAATGGTTCATAATGGTTATGGCCGTATTAATCAACTGGGTGAGTACAGGCCGTAACAAAGAGACCTCCAAGTCTGGGGGGGGGCAACTCGGTGCTTACGTGTTATCCCGACCACACTCGAGAAGTTTGATCTGTTTAAAATTGATTTTTCCGTGTGCACTCTCAGATAATATTAGCCAGAGTGAGATAAACTACTATGAAGGTATATTCTAATTAAATATTTAATATATAGATTTGGTTGAGTTAGGTATTTAACATAATGCTTTCGGAGTGGCCTGTTTTCCGTAATTCTCTGTAGTAGTTTCCATAATTTTATAAATGAAGTTTTTTATTTTCATCATATTTAGGTATATTTCATTATGACTAACCTGACTTCACTTTTTGAGTGTGGACGGGATAACCCGTAAGTACCGGCAACTCAGTTTATTTTTTAAGGTTCATTAAGCTAGGGGCCCGATCAAGTCATAATCTGGTAATGCATACAGTTATGGTAAGCTAAGCAGCTACTTTTATCCTTGAAACCCAAAGAATTATAATTAAATACAGAATATTAGAGGTATCCTGGACCTTAGTGCTCAATGAAGCAAAAAAACGTTTATTTAAAGAAAAGTAAACAGCATTCAACAAATTTAAGTTGTTCTGAACTGAAAGTATTTTTAAGTGTATTAAACATGACCAGTTTGTGATTGCAAGTGCATTGACCGGTTGCATATAATAACATTTAAGCGGAAAATTTTACTGTGTAAAGGAAATGCAAATAAAAAAGCCTTTCCATTCTCAATGAATTGTAAAAAAAAAACTTTCATTGCATTACTTACGTGTTAGAGCATTGGTTCTTGAAGCTTATGGATGAGTGGATTCAGAATTTATGGTAGTAACGGACAGAGTCGGATCTGGGTTTTCCTAGCCCCACCTCCATGGAGATACCCCCTCCCCACGGACATATCCTGTATACGATTTGATCCCGATAAAAATTTATCCTGACAATTACTCTTAACCCCTCCGTGCATAAAATTGAGGCAGAAAAGAGAAAGCAAGACATGTAAAAAAAAAATTGTAAAAGAATTCTGGCAAATTCCCGCAGTGTATAATTTCCCCTGACAAGTTAATTCCCTGGAACTTCCCTCCCCATTAGAAAACTCCTCGTGGAAAAACTCCCAGCAGAAAATTTGTCCCTCCCCCCCCACCCGAAAATGTATGCCTACATCCCAATAACAATACTATGCGCAAATAATGGGCAAATTTTATAACTTAAAGACCTTTTCCCTGGGGCTGCGAGGGGGGGGGGGGTCATGTTATACCCAAATGCATAGTTATAGGGCCTTTCAACTATGGTGAACAAAATGTCTATTTCAAAATTGTGATCGGACGATTTTGGGAAAAAGGGGTGGAGGAGGGGGCCTAGTTGCCCTCCAATTTTTTTGGTCACTTAAAGAGGGCATTAGAACTTTCAATTTTCGTTCAAATGAGCCCTCTCCCGATATTCTAGGACCACTGAGTCGATATGATCACCCCTGGGGAAAATACAAACAAACAAAATAAATAAATAAAAACGCCTTTGTGATCTTTCTTCTGGCAAAAAAATACAAAATTCCGCATTTTTCCCGATAGGAGCATGAAACCTATACAGTAGGGTTCTCTGATATGCTGAATTTGATGGCGTGATTTTCGCTGAGATCACTTGACTTTTAGGGGCAGTTTTCCCCTTTTTTTGAAAATCAGGCAAATTTTCTCAGGCTCGTAACCTTTGATGGGTAAGACCAAACTTAATGAAGCTTATATATTTGAAATCAGCATAAAAATTCGATTTATTTTATATATCTTTTGGCATCAAAAAACCGTTTTTTAGAGTTTCGGTTACTATTGAGCCGGGTCGCTTCTTACTTACAGTTCGTTACCACGAACTGTTTAACTGATAAAACAACATAAAAGTATCAAACGCTTATTCTGGAATATATCCTATGAATTTCGAAAAAAAATTTTTTGTGTCTTCATTAAAAAACAGTAACATCGTTGCCTCCCTTCATTTTCATGAATTTGTATCCCCTGGAAACTCTTAAAATTATTAACAAAGGGACCTACCTAGTATTAGCTGGACAACAGACAACTGTTGAAGCCTCACTTATGACCATTACGTCGCTCTCTCAATGCACACATGAACCCTTAAAGTAAAGCAGAAAGAAAAAGTTAGAGGCTACTAAAAATATGTAAGGTACTGTACTTCAGATCATTTCAAACGTTGAATTAGTTTTTCTTCCGGGATGTTTTTCTTTGTAATTTGCTCTTTAGCTTGTTTGGCAGCCTCCAGGCGTCTTGCCCGTGGCACTTGCCCCCTAGATCTGACCCCAGGGATGGGTCGGAGAAAGTGGCAACTCCAATCGTATACATGATCAGTTCTGTTGTTTTAAGTGTTAATGTCGCTCTCGGTTTTCACCTCGATAAAAACTTGCTTTCCTTTTTAATCTCTTTCGGTTTTTAATATAATATTTTGGGTATATCAGGAAGCTTTCCTCCAGAAAATTAGTTTTTATATATTTGTTCTTTCTCAGTCGAATAACTTTTTTGACTGTCAGTCTCACATCATTTAGCCGCAATAAAACCAAGGGGAGGGGGGCTTGTTACCCTTAAAGCACTTGCAACAGAATAAAAAGGCAGTAGGATAAAAAAAACAACGTTCGAAAGAGCCCTCCTACAATATTCTTTTGAATCGAGCAACCTAGTGACCGTTGTTCTAAATTGAGATAGAGGGGTAGGGAATATGATCCCTAATCATACAGGAAATTCAACGTTCAATTCAAAATTTTATAATATGCTATCCCAAAGTTTATCAAATAGCAACTGGGCCTAGGATATGGCATTAGCATCATTTTAATTTGTATATAGAGGGGAGGTCTTAAGGATCGTAAAATTGTCTCAGGTAAAATCTATGAATAACCAAAATTCCAAGAATGTGTAAAATTCTCGCTTTTCTAATTAATACACGGATAAAGTTTTTATTTGAAATTAATCATCTGCATAAGTAGGGGCCGTCTTTTGGAAAACACAACATACTTTTGACCAAAATATCCGATGAGTTCAGCAATGCATAAAATGCACAATTTTCTTCAACAGTTTATTTATGCATCCCTCTATGTGATAAATTAATAAAAAAAAAATTCGAAAAAAGAATTTTCTCAAAGAAAAGTTAAAAGTGAAGACTAGTGGAAATGAAGTCCTAAAATAATTTAAGTTTAAAACGAACATATATTACTATCAATCAATAACTGGCCAAAATCAACATAAATGAACAATGAAACATAAAGATAACAGGCACTGCCATAGATAAATAAATGAATCCTAAAACGAAGAGAAATTAAAATGAATAATCAAGTCAAACTTAAAACTAACATAAATTACCACAAACAGGAGTATAGCTACCGCACCCTAAACCATCTAAAGGCCATATGGTCATTTACATTTAATTGAAAAGAATATGTATTTTGAACAGTGTGGTTTTTGTTGATAAAAAAATCGATAAAAGCAAATAAAAATAAAGCACCATAATAAAAAAAATGGCTGTAAAGAACTTATAAAATTAGACTGATTGTTTATTAAGTAACGGTGTTAATTCCGGGATATCTCGGTATTTTTTTATTATTCAAAGCTACAATAATAAAAGAGACAATGTTTGAAACATATATTGTGTTCAGTAAAGGGCAAATGCTATATTGGTAATTAGATGGTTTAGAGGGTAATAACTCTACTCATATTTGTGGTAATTTCTCTCCGTTATGAGATTCATTTATTCATCAATAGCAGTGTCTGTTACATTCATGTTTAATATAATCATTCATTTTAATATATGTTCGTTTAGGGTTGCATTTATTCATTCATAATAATATATGTTCGGCTTAAATCTGAATTATTGTAAGCTTTTTTTTCACTCCTCTTAGGTTTTAATATGGCTCTAAAGTCTTTTTTGATAAAAACTCCTTCGTCAGAAATTTTCTAAAAATCAATTTTTGTTCTTTTTTAATTAACATATTTTTATTGTTGGTTAATGTAAAGCATATTCATACAGATTTTTCAGATTTTTTGCTTAAGAATCAAAATACTGGCTTGTCATTTAAATGTCGGACAAGATTTGAATATTCAGTTAAAGTTGTTGATCAACTGTAGTTATGTGCAATACATTCATGACAAAAGTTCTACTATTAAAATTAATGGTGGGTAGAGAGGGGTACTGTTATTGATAGGAATCGAAAATCTTCGTTATTTGTAGTTTTCTACAGGACTGAAGCCATCCTGACTCCCATTCTGTAGACAACCTTGAATATTATTGAATTATATGTATTTAAATCAACTATTCTATTAAAAGGGTCTTTTTATGTTATATTTTCTTGTAATTGTTTGTTTAAATTAATGCTTTCCAAGGTGTTTTACTAAAATGAGTTATGTTTTGTCGTCAAAACATAAATCAGAAATCATAGGCAGCACAATAGAGCCCATAGACTGCAATATCACCGAATCTTTCAAGCCTTATTAATAAGGAAATGATAGAAATAGTAGCTTGAAAAACTATTTTTGCGGTATTATTTTAGCCCTGGACACAATCCTGAAAGTTTCACTTACCTAACTCAAACTATTTTGCAAGATGACAAAAGGGCCCATCAGTTTAGAATTTCTGTTTGTTTCTATTGCACAAATATTACAAGTTTCCCAGATCGAAAATCCTAAGCAATATTAAGAACGTAGAAACATAGAAGTGCTAGAGCGAGGAGAAGAAGCAATTCCCTTTCCCAACCGTAAAATTTTTGTTTTTCCTTGACATGATTTTATCATTGTTAATTATAGCGATATTTTAAGTTTCTTACCTCGCAAATCTTATGCCCAAGCTGATCTCATTTGTTCCCAAAATTGTATATAGATATG
>JAQQPU010000764.1:49042-60725 GCA_029168905.1 Artemia sp. Kazakhstan ARC1039 | reverse complement strand
GCTAATGCATTTCAAATTAATAAGAAACCTGATTCCCGCGCTAAAATAATTCATCGCTAAGATGTTTCTTGGAGAATTGTTTCCATGGCCTTTGGTTATTAATATCCTTTGGAGTTCGACCAAAAGAGTTGTTTCCGAGGCAATGACATTAATGACTTGGATCTATTCCTGGAGAATCGTTTCTAGGCGAAAATTTTTAAAGTCTGACAGATGATGTCATTGGTTGATTGATCTGTCAAGAAAGGGGAATTAATTTGTTGTTTCTAACTGGAATTATTGATTCACGATAGGTGAATTGAGGTCGACAGCACAGGTGTTCCAAGGTCGATGTTGTTGTTGTTGTAAGTGCACGCTCTCAGCGAATGTCAAGGTCGATGTTGTTGTTGTTGACACACTTGGAAAAAGAGGTCATTGACCCCATTAACCACGTGTTCTCCCTAATGACTCTATGCCCATATTAGGACCATAAACCACGTGGTAATGTCACGAGTAACACCCCCCTTCTACTTATTTATTCTAATTAACAGCCATAGTGATTAAGGGGTCCATTTTTAAAGAATGGAACAAAATTCGAACTTTAGCGTAAAGAGCGTGGTACTGACTAGGGGGCGAACTTCCTAATAAACGTATTAAAAATATATGAATTTAGAAGTTGTTACGTAAGTCAATTCGTATGTTACGTATATTTATTACTAATAAAAACATTCCTAAATAAAATTAAACAATTTTCGAGGAAGCCATTTAACCCCTTCATATATAAAGGAGAAGGCAACCCCTTCATATACGTAATAATTTCTGTTCGTTTTAAGTTTTAATGTTGCTCCTTACTTTCAGTTGAATAACTTGTGTTTTTTAATTTAATTTTTGATCGGTAAATAATCTCAGCAAATCTGGCCCACCTCCACGGAGATATACCCTCCCATAATAATATTCTCTAGACAGTTCAATCCCGGTAAAAGTTTACCCAGGACAATTACCGTTAACACCTCCACGCATAAAATTGAGACGGAAAAGAGAAAGCAAGGTATGTAAAAATAATTTAGTATAGGAATTCTCCCAAATTCTCCCAGTGCATAATTTCCCCTGACAAGTTCGCCCCTGGAAACTTCCCGCCCCATGAATACGTCCTTCGTGGAAAATATCCAGTAGAAAATTTACCCCCCCCCCCCCACCCAAAAATGTATGCATGCTTCCTAATAACAAATACTATGCGTAAACAATGAGCAAATTTTATAACTTAAGGAAATTTCTCCTGGGGATGTGAGGGGAGTGGGAGGTCATGTTATATCCAAAGGCATGAATAATGGACCTTTTAGACTATGATGAACAAAATCGCTATCTCAAAGATTTGATCGGACGATTTTGGGGAAAAAAGGGGGGGGAGGGAAAGGGGCCTTGTTGCCCTCCAATCTCTTTGGTCACTTAAAAAAGGCACTAGACTTTTTAATTCTGTTACAATGAGACCTTACACGATATTTTAGGACCACTGGGTGGATAACGATCAACCCTGGAAAAACAAACAAAAACAACAAATAAACAAGCATCCGTGATTCTTCTTCTGGCAGAAAATACAAAATTCCACATTTTTGCAGGTAGGAGCTTAAAATGCCTACAGTGGGGTTCTCTGATGCGTTGAATCTCATGGTGGGATTTTCATTAACCTTCTATGACTTTTAGGGAGTGATTCCCCCTTTTTTCGAAAACCAGGAAAATTTTCTCAGGCTCGTAGCCGTTAATGGGTAGGACTAAACTTAATGAAACATATTTTAAATCAACATAATAAGCCAATTCTTTTGATATATCAATTGGTATCAAAATTCTGTTGTTTTGAGTTTCGGTTGCTATTGAACCGGATCACTCCTTACTTACAGTTCGTTACCAGGAACTGTTTGATCAATATGCAGAGACGTGTTGGCCTCTGACGGTTTGGCGCTGCAATGAATCGCTAGGTAGTTGTGGTAGTACAGCCATGTATGATTCTATTCAGTTCAATTCATTTATTTAATACTATAAAATCTTACTCTGATGCAACAATATACAACAAAAATGGATGAGTAAAACGAGAAAGAAAACAATACGGTGGATATTGCAGCCCCATGAGCTGAGCTTGTCAATACAACATTGCAAATGCGGGGAAAAAAGAAAAAAAAGGAAAAAAACACCTAATATAAAATCGATCAATGCATCAATACATAACAAAACAGTGACAGAAACTGACGAACAAAAATTTTATACGGGCAAAGATCAAAATACGGAGATTTTACTCCAGTTTAAAAAACCTGCAAGCAGATTTAAAAAATATGGGAAAACCCTACTCACATCAAATATCAGAGGGAAGAAAATTCCATAGCGTAAGTAAGTAAGTAAGTAAATATGGCGGCACTAGACCCTTAAGGTCCAAACCGGCGGTGCTGATCTCCGTTTCATGGCCCTCAGCCAGGAAGTGCAATGGGGGGCTGGGGTCCAGCCATCCTGTGCTTTCGCACACCCTTCTTGCTTACCTTCCCCAGATTTCTCCAGGTAGGCCTACCCATTTTGAGCTGGGTCGACTCTGGGGAAAAACAGTGAAAGTTCAATGGATAGCTGGGACTAGCGAAGGGAAAAGGAAAGATTCGAAGAAGGCTGGTGAAACTGGGGGAACAGTTAAATCTAAAAAAAGCTTATTTAACCTATTAATAGCCTCCTCTGTTGAGAACTCTGACTGGTCAGAACGAGTCCACCTTCGGTTGATTTTCCTTTCCGTTTCGGTTGATGTCCTCGTTGGTGATATACCAAACCTTTTTAAGGTTTCCACGACATTCATCTTGGAAAGAAAATACCGTTGCTTAGATGCACGAATGAGAGACGTGAGGTGATTGTTTTAACACATATAATACTTAATATCGGACGGATCATTACTCCCTAAGGCCTTTTTAGACACTTTTGCTTTATTTAACCTGAGCCATACAAGACCCGTAGTCAACCAGGGCATGCATATTCCCGGGGGTATATGCATGGTCATGCATGCTCCTGCTATTTACTCGTGCCCCATCCATTTAAACATTTGCCTCTCAATTACTTGGACTATCTGTCTTGGCTTTTCTCTGTCTACAATTAGCCATGTCTTGATGCAACCTATGCAACGTACTGCAAAATATTTGATAGCTTCAATTCAAAATCAACGGACTCGGCCAAGGCGTTAAAGTTTCAGAATTTTTAGCCCTATCACACCGAGTTGGGAGTAATATAGAGGGAAGTAGACCATTAGATGTTAGAGTATCAAAAATTAAATCTACTCCCTTATCTCCTCCAAGCTCGAGCAAGTTAATATTAAAATAATCCAAAAGACATATTTCTTTAGCAGAAGTTATATCGAGCTGAGAGAGGAAATGGTCCAGAGACGAAGAGAAAAGATCTGAAGGGTAAGGAGGAACTTTATAAAACAAACGACCAACTGGCATTCTATATCAACATCTAATAATTCAATAGCAGGGGAGTAAATGGCATGACTGTTTGCAACTTGTGTAAAAAGACACTCAAGGTCTGGTCTTCTCACGTATTTCAGATGACTGCACAAACATGGTAATACCACCAGAACCTTCTGTAACCTTTCTAGGTACATGTACTGCTTCGAGTCCCTGTAGGGAGTAATTAGAAGTTTCCTCCACATCACTCAAAAAACAATGTCTCAGACAGTCCTATTACACGGTAAGCTCTCGTATCGAGGTCTATGAAGTGCATATAAAGGTGGTTCAAAATCACCATCAGGGGTATGTCATGGGTGTGCTCAATTGATTTTGTGATAAATTTGTCCATCTACTATGAAGCTGAAAATATTATAACTATTAAGGGTTCGATCATCGCTTACATTGAATGACGCTAAAGTGAAACATAAGGTCAAGTTTCAGATTCGTTTGTGGAGCTCTTTAGAGAGCAAGTGACGTCTCAAAAAAGACAAACCAATTCATTACGAAATTTTGGAGGGGGCAAAACAATTCAATCATACAAGCAGTAAAATCCAAATGAATCACCTTTGTTTGCTACTTTTTTCTCGGGAAAATGAAGGGCTCCATAGTGAATACTACCAATTTGAAAGGTCCCAATGACTTGTAATTAACACTTGCATAGTTTATGGCATCTTTGTAGTTTTGTACTAGGCTTTGTGCCACAGTTTGTTGACGTTGAAGATTGCGCCGGCGTTGTCCATCTGACCTAATATTTTTCTTCTTCACTTAAATTTTGACTAGTTATGATCTTCACTTTTGCTTCTCTTCTAACTCCAAAATTCTTTGTTATTCACTTTCATTTTTGACACGCTCTGATTTTCTCTGTCGCTTGTCTTCTAGCCACACAATTTTTTATTCTTCATTTTCAATTTACACTTTCTGATCTAACTGAATATTTCATTTTTCTTCAGTTTCGTTTTTGATTTGTTCTGATCCTCGCTGTCGCATGTCTTGTAACCATATATTTCTTGGCTCTTAACTTTGGTGGCAGGCTTGTATATATTTAATTCTCTAATTATACATTAGCATAAGCATCACGTTATTCCTTAGTTTTAAGTCATGACGTGTCACTTCCATATTTTACTCATTGTGATTGTTGTTGTCACATATCTTCTAACTGCATATTTCTTTGTTCTTCACTTTCGTTTTTGACTCGTTGTGGTTCTCGCTGTCGTATATCTTTTAGCCGCTTATTTCTTTGTTCTTCACTTTTGCTTTTGATTTGTTCTGATCCCCGTTGTCGCATGTCTTGTAACTGCATACTTGTTTTATTTTTTATTTTCGTTTTTGACTCATTATAATTCTCACTGCCATATCTTCACTTTCGTTTTTTACTCATTCTGATTCGTACTGACGCATATCTTCTAAACATATGTTTCTTTGTTCTTTACTTTCATTTTGATTTGCTCTGATCGTCATTGCCATATGCCTTGTAGCCTCCTATTTTTTTTTATCTTCACTGTCGTTTTTGGCTCACTGTAATTGTCGCTGCCGCTTATCTTCTAACCGCATCTTCCTCTTTCCTAGCTGTCGCATATCTTATAACCACATATTTCTTTGTTCTTCATTTTAATTTTGATTCTTTCTGATCCTCATCAAAATGTGGCCTGGAATCCTAAAAACACTGAAAATTATTTCCCTACAGGTCCAGGAAACAAAAGAGGTCAAAAGAAGAACAGGTGGTGAAAACTAAAGAATGATATAAAACCATGGGGGAAGGGGTCTAGAGAAATGGGTGCATATGGGAAAATGACCTGCTGAAAAGCGTCAAAGAAGCTGCAGCCGATTGAAGAAAGTCATTCTGAAATCATTTGGAACCGGTCAGGGGAGTACATCGTCTGCCTCCTGTTGAAAGTAAATAAAAGAAGTTGTGTATTTCTAGTTGTGATGGGGATGGGTGCAATCAGGGTTGTCGGCCAATTGAAACAAATTCATTCAGGGAAGGAACAGAGGGCTTAGGCCTTCTGAGGAAAAAATCATATTTATTATAATTGAAAGGTAAAAAAAGTAGTAAAAAAAATTGGGCACTACGGCATTTGTTTATAAATTTGGGTAAATACTTGTGAAAGAGTTTATTACCGAACCATACAATAGTAGATCTATAGATAGATAGTCACAACTGTCGATAAAATAGCCAAGATTATAAATTATCTTTTGATTTTCTTTGATTTTAACCCCAGACCTGTGCTACAAAATGGAGGGTTGAAATTGACAATTAAAATGGAATTAAAATAATTGAAAACGCGTTAGGTTTTTAATACGATAGTAAAAAAAAGACAGTAAGACCTTTGTTATTTAACATCTTATTAAAACTTTTGCCTTGTTTTTTATTAGTAGTTTTTATTTTTATTCTTTTGGTTAGTTTTTATTTTCAATTTTAATTTTAACTTATTTCTATTATTAGTTTTACCTAAAGTTTATGTTTAGGGTGAACATCCCAGTATATTAGTGTTAGCTAATATCTCATCCGACTATGGACGAAGTGTGATAGACCACGGTCATCAGATTTAAACGATAGTGGATTTAAATGCTGTCATGTCACAACAGTTCGTGGTAACGAACTGTAAGTAAGGAGCGACCCGGCTCAATATCAACCGAAACTCTAAAAAACGAAATTTTGATACCAGTAGATACATCGAAAGAATCGGATTTTTACGCTGATTTCAAATATATAAGTTTCATCTTACCTATCAAAAGTTACGAGCCTGAAAATCTTTGCCGTATTTTGGAAAAAGGGTTAAACACCCCTAAAAGTGATAGAATCTTCATGAAAATCAATCCATCAGATTCAGCGTATCAGAAAACCCTACTGTAGAAGTTTCAAACTCACGGATACGTGTTAATTTTATTTTTTTCAGGGGTGATTGTATCTATCCAGTGGCCCTAGAATATTGAGAGAGGGCTCAATAGAACAGAAATTAAAAGTTCTATTACCCTTTTTATGTGGCCAAGAAATGGAGGGCAACTAAGCCCGCTCCCAAGCTCATTTTTTCCCCAAAGTTACCCGATCAAAATTTTCACAGGCATTTTGTTCAGCATAGTCTAAAATACCAGTATAATAAATATGTCTTTGAGGATGATTTAATCCCCCACAGTCCCCGGGAGAAGGTCTGCAAGTTATGAACTTTGCCCATTGTTTACATTAATTAAAAAGACCTTTTCCACAAAATAAGTTTTTCAAAGAAAAGTAAAGAACTCCATTAAACGAAAAATGAGCAAAAATAAAATCAAATAATCTACCAAGCCTGAAACTACCACAAATCATCATCGATAAATAAATGAAACCCAAAACGAACAGAAATTACAATAAATAAACGAGTCAAACTCAAAACTAGCAGAAATTAACATAAGTTGGGCTCAAAACCCCTATGCCTTCCCAAGGCCAGAAGATAATTTGCACTTTACTGAAAAAAATATAAATGTTTTACTTTTATAACTTTAATAAACCAAATAATATTAACATTTTGATTACTAAATATAAGTATATGTATATTAAACTGACAATGCACATTCATTTGTATTTTTTCAGTAAAGAGCAAAATGTTCTGGCCTTGGGAAGGCATAGGGGTTTTGAGCCCAACTTATGTGAATTTCTGCTCGTTTTGAGTTTGACTCGGTCACTTATTGTAATTTCTGTTCGTTTTGCGTTTCATTTATTTATCGATGCTTATTTCTGGTAGTTTCACGCTTGGTAGATTATTTGATTTTGTTTTGGCTCATTTTTTGTTTAGTGGAGTTCTTTACTTTTCTTTTTGAAAAACTTATTTTGTGGAATTTTTTTTTTAAATTAATTTCTGTTCGTTTGATATTGACATAGTCTTTCAGGGAAAAAGAAAATAATACTTTAAATCTTTTCGTTTTTTTAAGACTTTATAGCTTGGCCTGCTATTCGTATGCTGAAGAAAAAGTTTCAGCAATTTTTAACAACATACACCCTTTTAAAAATCTGGACACAAATAGTAGTGTTTAATTTAGTTTCATACCTTCTCTAGTTGGCCTGAAATGGAAAACTTGATACCATTCGCAAAAAAAATTCATTTACTTTCTTTGATAGATTGGATACACTTACGCTATTTTGATTTGGTTAAATTTTAAGAGCATAAGTAGCCCCGAAAGTTTGAATATAATACCCTCAGTCGTTCTTGGGATACTGCTGAGATGCCTTATTGGGTATTAGCATAAACACAGTGCATTTTGATTTAATCTTAAGGCAACATTTAGTTTTTAATCATAATGAGCAAATGGGAGGGTGGGCATGGGAGGGGATTAGTTGCCCTCCAATGACTTTTGACTATTAAAAACGGCATCAGCCCTTTCTATTTTCAATCGAATGAGCCCTTTTAAAAGATCCTATGACAACTCCTTCGATCTGAAGTGCCCCGGTCTAAACAGCAACAACAAAAAAATAATGCATTAAAGCCATATCGATCTTTACTATAAAAATGTCAAGCCTTCAAATAACTTTCGACTATTATAAAGGGCGCTAGGGCTTTCAATTTCCAATTGAATGAGCCCTTTTTGAGTTTCTACGACAACGCTTTCTATAAACACCTTATATGCCTCCAGGGCATAAATTACAACCCTTATCCTAAGGGCTGTAAGGGTAGTTGTCATCCTCTAAGACCTAATTTCCAGAACTTTCAACTATGTTAAACAAAATGGTTATCTCAAAATTTTGTATTGGATGTGTTTGGGGAAATGGTGGGCGTGAGAGGGGCGTTAGTCGCTTTGTAATCACTTTTAAAAAAAACTATTAAACTATTAAAAAAGGCACTAGCCCTTTCAATTTCCAATCAAATGAGCCCTTTTGAAGTTTTTACGACAACGCTTTCAATAAAAACCTTATATGCTCCCAGGGCATAACTTACAACCTTTGCACTGAGGGTTGAGGGGGAGGGCTTTCATCCTCAAAAACATAATTTCCAGAACTTTGTACTACGTTGAACAAAATCGCTATCTGAAAATTTTGATTGGATGTGTTTGGGGGAATGATGGGCGTGAAAGGAGGGTTAGTTACCCTCCAATCACTTTCGAATATTAAAAAGGGCACTAGCCCTTCCAATTTTCAATAGAATGAGCCCTTTTTGAAGTTTCTACAACATTGCTTTATATAAGAACCTTATATGCTCCCAGGGCATAACTTACAACCCTTGCCGTGAGGGCTGGGGGGGGGAGGGGTTGCCATCCTTGAAGATCTAATTTCCAAAACTTTCAACTACGTCGAATAAAACGACTATTTAAAAATTTTGATTGTATGGGTTTGGGGAAAAGGTGGGCGTGATTGGGGGTTAGTTGCCCTCAAATCACTTTCGACTATTAAAAACGGCACTAACCCTTTGAATTTCCAATCGAATGAGCCCTTTTTCAAGCTTCTGCGACAAAGATTTCAATAAAAACCTTAAATGCGCCCAGGGAATAACTTATAACCCTTGCCCTGAAGACTATGGGGAGAGTGTCCTGCTCAAAGGTATAATTTCCTGAACTTTAAACTGCGTGGAACAAAATTACTATCTCAAAATTTTGATTGGATGTGTTTAGGGAAATGGTGGGCATGGAAGGGGTTTTATTTGCCTTCCAATTACTTTCGACTATTAAAAAGGGCACTAGCCATTTCAATTTCCATTCGAATGAGCCCTTTTTGAAGTTTCTACGATAACACGTTCTATAAAAACCTTATATGTCCCCAGCGCATACCTTACAGCCCTTGCCCTGAGGACTGTGGGGGTGGGGGGGGGGGGGGTTTGTCATCCTCAAAGACCTAATTTCCAGAACTTTCAACTACGCTGAACAAAATAGCTATCTTAAAATTTGGATTGGATGTGTTTGGGGAAATGCTGGACGTGGAAAGTGTGTTAGTTGCCTTCCAATCACTTTTGACTATTAAAAAGGGCACTAGCCCTTTGAATTTCCAATCAAATGAGCCTTTTTTTAAGTTTCTACGACAACGCTTTCTGTAAAAACCTTATACCTTCCCCAAACCTCCCCCAGAGCCTTCGGGGCTCTGGGGGAGTGTCCTCCTCAAAAATAATTTCTATCTGAAAATTAACTACGCTGAACAAAATGGCTATCTCGAAATTTTGATTGGATGTGTTTCGGGAAATGGTGGGCGTGGAAGGTGTGTTAGTTGCCTTCCTGTCACTTTCGACTATGAAAAAGGGCGCAAGCCACCTTCCAACTGAATGAGCCCTTTTCGAAGTTTCTACAACAACTTCTTCGATACGAAGTGCCCAAGTCTAAAGGGAAAAATAATAATAACTAATACATTGTGCCAACATTGTTCTTATATGCCCCATGGCATAACTTAAAACCCTTGTCCTGAGGGTTGTGTGGGAGTGTCCTCCTCAAGAACATATTTTCTATCTGGAAATCAACTACGCTGAAAAAATCACTATTTCAAAATTTTGATTGGATGTGTTTGGGGAAATGGTGAGCGTGGAAGGGGTGCTATTTGCCTTCCAATCACTTTCGAATATTAAAAAGGGCACAAGCCACCTCAATTTCCAATTGAATGAGCCCTTTTTGAAGTTTGTACGACAACTCCTTCGATACGAAGTGCCCTGGTATGAAAAAAAATTTATAAAACTTTGTGCCAACATCGTTCTTTACTTAGGCAGCGCGATTGCGCTGCCTATGATATAGTATTTGCTATTGGGAAGTATACGGACGTTTTAAGGAGATATTTTTTCTTGAGGGTGGGGGGGCGTGGAGGAGAGGGTTATATGGGAGAATCTATCCATCGAGGATGTTTTTTATGAAAGAAGGAAAATTTATATGAAGGGGGCGCCGGATTTCCCAGTATAATTTAAGAACAATCAGACATTAAATAAAAAAAACAAGTTCTTACAACTGAAAGTAAGGAGCAACATTAAAACTTAACACGAACAGAAATTATTACGTATATGAGGGGGTTCACCCCCTAGTAAATACCTCGCTCTTTTTTATTTTTTTATTTTTTTAGTACTTTCAAAAGAGCTATCTATCATAGGCAGCGCAATCGCGCTGCCTAAGTAAAGAACAATGTTGGCGCAATGTATTATTTAGTTATTTATTTATTTTTTCCTTACCAATGCACTTCGTATCACAGAAGTTGTGGAAGAAACTTCGAAAAGGGCTCATTCAGTTGTAGATTGGAGTGGCCTGCGCCCTTTTTAATGGTCGAAAGTGATTGGAAGGCAACTAACACCCCTTCCACGCCCACCATTTCCCGAAACACATCTAATCAAAATTTTCAGATAGCCATTTTGTTCAGCGTAGTTGATTTCCAGATAGAAGTGATGTTTTTGAGGAGGACACTCCCCCATAGCCCTCAGGGTAAGCATTGTAAGTTATGCCCTCCGGGCAAATAAGTTTTTTACAGAAAGCGTTGTCGTAGAAACTTAAAAAAAGGCTCATTCGATTGGAAATTAGTCGAAAGTGATTGGAGGGCAACTAACACCCCTTCCACGCCCACCATTTCCCCAAACACTTTCAATCCAAATTTTAAGATAGCTATTTCGTTCAGCGTAGTTGAAAGTTCGGGAAATTAGGTCTTTGAGGATGACAACCCCCCCCCCCCCCACAGCCCTTAGGACAAGGGTTGTAAGTTTACTGAAAAAAATACAAATGAATGTGCATTGTCAGTTTAATATACATATACCGATATTTAGTAATCAAAATGTTAATATTATTTGATTTATTAAAGTTATAAAAGTAAAAAAATTATGTTTTTTCAGTAAAGTGCAAATTATGTTCTGGCCTTGGGATGGCATAGGGGTTTTGAGCCCTACTCTTGTTAATTTCTGCTCGTTTGAGATTATTAGATTATTTGATTTTATTTTTGCTTATTTTTGGTTTAATGGAGTTCTTTGCTTTTCTTTGGAAAACTTATTTTGTGGAAATTTTTTTTTCAATTAATTCTAATTAAACGGCCTTTATGATTCAGGGGTCATTCTTAAATTATTGGAAAAAAAATCGAAATTTAGCGTAAAGAGTGACGTATTGGCTAGGGGGTGAACCCCCTCATATACGTAATAATTTCTATTCGTTTTAAGTTTTAATGTTGCTCCTTAGTTCCGCTGAAAACAAACTTGTTGTTTTTATTTAATCACAAAATAAGTACAGATCGGTCCCAGAGAAAGTCAATAATACTTGGAAAATATGCTGGTGATGGTAGTTGTGACACTAGTCGAGGCTATTAACCTTGAACCAACAGGCCCACC
>JAQQPU010000764.1:24770-44042 GCA_029168905.1 Artemia sp. Kazakhstan ARC1039 | reverse complement strand
ATATTTGATTTTCAAGACTCCGTATGGAGTTATCATAATATGCTGTCAGCTTTTTTTTCCTTTCAAGTCAAGTTCAACTTTTCGTGCTATATTTACATCGTCTTTTAACTGTAGGGGTTAATTAGCTCTATTTTTTAGGTGCACATATTTTCCCACATGACATTGAGACATCTGCTGTAAGGACAAAAGACTTCAACGGAAAAAGCTAAGGCCTTTGAAGGTCAGCCGAATAAATCCAACAAATTGACAATAATGCTCGTTTTCTATTTCTTTCAAGTATGTTCATTTAAAATACCAGCGGATGCGGTTTTATTATGCAATATATAGGTACAAAGAGCAAATGATCTATATAATAATTAACATAAAAAACAGCAGTTTTCTGATTAAAGTAAATAGTGAAATTGAAACTTAAAACGAACAGAAATCCAAGGCCTTATCCACTCTCAGAAATAATGAACATCCGATCGTGTGTGCTAAGCGTGGTGGAACTGTACCTAGAGTGGCGGAACTGTGCCAAGCGTGGTTTAACTGTGCTAAGTATGGCAGATGTGGGTCAAACCTGGTACAAGGGCGTACCGTTGTTTAAAAAGGTGGTAAAATAGCATCCTAGTGCAAGAAAAAATGTATACATACACCTTTTATTGTTTCTCATTAAAAATAATTAATGAATTACTGAGTAATACTAAACATAACAAAATTAACAACAGACTACAGAGTAACAAACTAAAATTGCCGAAAAGATGAATATGCTTGGTAGCTTTGCTTTAAAGAAAATGGCACTCACATAAACAAGAATACTTGATTCCTATGCAACAAAGAAACAAAGAATGGTTTTCCTAACATTTTTTAAGATGCTGGTTGGCTAGCAAAAAAGGCCGGTATTAGTTTTGTTTGGCTTTTTGTTGATTCTCAACAGCTTTAAACTTGCGATCTCAAGTCGAAATAGATCTATATTCAAAATCCACATATCCCCTGAAGAAAGGGCTGTAAGCTATGCAAGTTGCGCATTGTTCGCACACACAATTTTTTTATTATTGGGAAAGGGGTTCATATATTTCTTGGTCTTTGGGCAGGATTTGCTTATTAAAAGAAAACTTTGCAAGATTGTTGTGAGGGCAGTTAAAACAAATCAAAACACATTCTGTTGATACTGGATGTTAAAAGGGCTTATCTGCAATATTTTTGGAACTTTTGAGCATACAAAGTTGAAATTTTTAGTATATTTTGATGTTGAAAAGTAATCGAAGGGCAGCCAGCCTACACCCTGCTCATTTTCGACTTCTATCCCAAAAACACTCAGGGAAATTTTGAAATAGTTGTTTTGAGGGTTGTAAACTATGTAATTTTCTATCGCTTTAATACAGGATTGATTACTGAGAAAGGGAGATATGTATGATCCTAGGTGTGCCCCAAAAAGGGTGCCCTAGGTGTGCCCAAAACCTGAATAAAAACATCGAAATTACTGAATCAGATCCGATGAAACTAATCGTAGAATAAGGGAAAAATGGTTTTGAACAATTGTAGGCAAAAGTGTGCCAAGCATAGTGGAAGTGAGCCAAGTGTGGCAGAATTCTGTCGAAAATGCCGGAACTATTGAAGCGTGATGGAATTGTGCCAAGGATGGCGGAATTGTTTGGCACACCTGTCGCTCCAAGATGTACATTGGGTGGCGAGAAGCTGGCAACCTATTGTAAATTCCTTGCTTCGCAGCATATGCAACAGAAAAATGTAATATTTTTTATAGTGTTCCTATAAATTCCTATTTTTTTATATTTTATGCTTTATTTTTAAATTTTGTTAATTTTTTATTTATTTGTTATTCCTTTATTTTTATATATTTATGTTTGTATAATTTTTATGAAAAATTAGTAATATTTTCTTTTCGAGGTGGTTTTTCTTTCGAGGTGGTTTTTGGAGTACAATACTATATGAAACATGATTTGGATAGCGTTAAAAATACAGCCTAACCTCAGAAACTTACATCATAGCTGGAAATTATCCATATTATCAGAGGCCAATAAGGCTTCAAAGTATTATTATTTTTTCCAGATACACTTCATATAGGAGGCCTAGTCGTAGAAACTTTAGATGAGACTCATTCCATTGGAAATCGAAATCCTAATTGCTTTTTTAAGAGTCAGGAGTGATTGGAAGACAACAAGCCTTCTCTCCCATACCCTTTCCCCCAAAATACGCCGGATCAAATTTTAGAGATAGTAAATTTGTTCAAAATAGTTCAAAAATCAAATAAATATGCCTATGGAGGACAAAACCCCCCATAGTCCCCTGGTCAAAGGCAGTAAAATATTCAATTTGCTCATTGTTAAAGTGAAAGATTTTTTATTGAAAAGGATAGAGCGTTTGATCCTGGGTCTCCAGAAAGGCTTAGAATATAAAGGTGAAACCTTGAGAAAATGTTGAGAGGGATGCCGAACTGAATCAAAATACAGTTTGTGCTTGCTTGTTGTAAAAAGGAAATATCAGCAATATGAACGGAACGGCTCAGGGTATTAAGTTGAAAGTTTTAAGATAAGCTGAGGAAAGGTTGAAGAGAGATTGAAGGGCAACCAATCCTCTCCTTTTGCCCTTTTTTGTTACCCTTCTGATCAACACTGATCAAGATTTTGAAATTATCACTTTTTTTAAACTAGTCAAAAGGTGTAATATGCATCCAATCGGGATCTTGAGATAAACAATTTGTTCAAAACAGTCCAAAGGTTAAACAACCGTGCCTCCAGTCTGACAGCCCTTCCTCAGCACTCAAGGCAAAGGCTGTAAGTTATACAAGTTGACTATTGTTAGTGTGTAAGGTCTTTTATTGAAAAAGAGGGCACGTTTGATCTTGGGTCTCCAGAAAGGCTTAGAGTATAAAGGTGAAACTTTGAGAAAATGCTGAGAGGGATGCCGAACAGAATCAAAACACGCTTTGTGCTTGCTGGTTGTGAACTTTTAATAGCTATGACTCTGGGGATGCCATGGCACAACCCCTGGTGCAGGGAAAATAAATTATGAAATTCGTCCATGTTTTCCATCCAAGATATATCAATGGAAAAAGAGGGAATATTTCATCATGGATGTGGGCAAAAAGGCTAAAGGTAATAAGCCAAAATTTCGAGAAATTTTGAGGGGCATGTTGAGCTAAATCAAAAGAAAACGTCTGAATCAAAGTTATCAAAAATCCATATTTGCAATATCTTACGAACAGGTGAGGGTATTAACTTGAAACTGCTAGTACTACGATTGTGGCTGCAAATGCGAATGGCTGCCACTGCAACTGTGACAACTTACAACTGTGACTATGACTGCTTGCAACTGCTATTACATTTACTTGTGACTACTTTCAGGGAATAATGAGGGGAATGTTGAACTTTGAAACATCACTTTGATGCTTCGCAGCGTCGATTCAACTTTTATGTTAAAAAAAAGTTTAATGTTGAAATAGGGGATGTTGAGAAACTTGGAACTTCGGCAATCCAGAGTGAACAAAAATCACATTCATTTATTTTAGTACCTTTAATCTTTATGTTTGCAATGATTGTTAATTTAATTTATGATCGTTTTTGGGTTTCATTTCTTTTTTTTTCAAGTAATTTCTGGTCGTTTTGAGTTTGAGTTATCACAACAATTTATTTCAGCTGGTCTTAAGTTCAATATGGCTCTTTACTTTTCTTTGAAAAACTTTTTTAAAAAAAGTTTTGTTTTAAATTGATAGACAAAAATGGCATATTGTTTAGAGTTGATATTATGATTTGTTAGTTCTTGATTGAGAGAAATACAAAATTGCATTTCCTAGGCAGCGCAATAGCATTTAAGTAAAGAACGATGTGGGCATAATGTATTATTTTTGCGAAGCTGCTTCGTATAGAAGGAGCTGCCGCAGAAAATATGGAAGGGGCTTATTCAATTGGAAATTGAAAGTTCTATTGTCCTCTTTTAGAATCAGAAATATTTGGAGGGCGACAAGCTCCCCTTCCACACACTTTTTCCACCAAAAACATCCGACCAAAATTTTGAGATAAACTTCTTATTCAGCATAGTTGAAAAGAACAACTATGTCAATAAGGGAGAACAACCCCTCCACAGTGCTTGGGGGAATGGCTTTAAGTTATAAAAGTCACCTATTTCTTTACGCATAGTATTTATCATCGCGAAAGGGATTTATATTTGACCTTTTGTGTCTAGGAGGCCGATGCCATTTAGGTAAAAAATGTTGGAAATGTTGAAAAATGTTGAGGGGAGTTTTGAACTAAATAAAAAAACAGTATGTGTTTGCGGATTGTCATAAGGTTATCTATCAGGAAATAATTAGAGTATTAAGCTGGAACTTTCAGGGAATGATTTAGGGGATGACCAAATGGCAATATTTGCACGTTAATACTACTACTACTACTACTACTACTACTACTACTACTACTACTACTACTACTACTACTACTACTACTACTACTACTACTACTACTACTATTACTACTAGTACTACTCGTATTACTTCTGCTACTATTACTAATACTACTCTTACCACAGCCCCTTCTATTACTGCTATTACATATACTATTTCTAAGTTGACTATTACTACGATTGAGGATATTAAGACAAAAATTCCACGAAATGTTGAGGGGGAACGCTGAAATAAATCAAAACAAACTTTGCGCATACCGGCTGTAAAAAGGGCACACCAGCAATATCTTAGGAACGGCTTAGTGTACTAAGTTGATAATTCAAGGGCATTATGAGGTGGATCTTCAACTAAACAAAAGGCAATATGCTCGTACTGCTGCTGTTACTGTTACTGTTAATATTAAAACTACTATTACTCCTACTGCAACTATTATGACTCCTACTACAACTAGGGTTAAAGATAAGAGGGTAAAAATTCAGGGAATACTGAGGTGAACTAAATCAAAACACACTCTGTAAATACAGTTCGTTAAAAGGGCTTATCTCAGGAATAGCTAAGGGTCAATTGATCAATTGACGAATTGCAATATGTGCACGCTACTATTACCAATACTACTACTCCTAACACTGCTATAACTATAACTGCAACTGCTACTTCTATTTTGACTACTACTAAGGCTAAAGGTATTAAGGTGAGCATCATAGGCAGCACAATTGCACTGTCTAAATAAAGAGCAAAGTGGGCTAAATATATGACTTATTACAAAAAAATTTCTGACCAAGGCACTTTGTATAAAATAAGTTATCGTAACAACTTTGAAAGGAGCTCATTCGATTGGAAATTTAAGTTCTAGTACCGTTTTAAAGAACCAAAAGTTACTGGAGAGCGACCAGCGCCCTCGCACGCCCATTATTCCCCCTAAGACATCCAATTAAAATTTTGAGACAGCCATTTTGTTCAAAATAGTTAAAAGATCCAGGAATTATATATTTGGGGATTTCAGCCCCCAACAGCCCTCAGGGCTGTAACTTCTGCAATTGGTACATTGTTCACATATTGTGTATGTAATTGAGAAAAATAAGCCCGTTTAACCTTTACTTTTCAAAAAGACAAAGGGTATTCAGGTTAGCCTTTCAGAGATTATTAAGGGGAGTGTTAAACTAAATCAAAACACGTTATGCACACATGGTTTGTCAAAAGGACTTAATTCAGGATTGACAGAGTATATTAATTTGGAACTTTCGGAAAATGATAAGGGAGATGCTGACCAAAGCGGCAATATTTGTGCGGTACTGCTACTACTACTATAACTACCACTACTGCTACTACAAGTACTACTACTACTACTGCCACTGCTACCACTAAAACTACTGCTTCTGTATTGAGTGCTACCAAGGCTAAGGATATCGAAATAAGCATCTGAGGGAATGTTGAGGGGAAAGTTGAACTAAATTAAAACATACTATGTGCAGGAAGATTGTTAAAAGGGCGTATCAACCAAATTTCTGGAACGGCTTATCGTATCAAGATGAAACTTCCAGGGCATCATGAGGGGATGTTCAACTGACAAAAAGGCAACATGTACATGCTATTAATGTACTACTGCTATTAATGCTGCTGTTACCACTGTTACTGCTATTACTAATACAACACTACAACTGCTAATACTTCTCCTACTAATACCACTACTAGAATGATACTACTACTGCTAAGGCTAAGCGTATGAAGGTGAAAATGTGAAAGAATATTGAGGGAAAATTTGAAACAAAATAAAAACACATCTTTTGTATGCAGTTTGTCAAAAGGGCGTATCTCAGGAATGGATTTGGTATTAATAATTATATCATACATAAAAACGACTGATATTTATATATAAATAAATGAATCCAAAAGGGGCTTTAATACAAAAAACGAACTCATAAGTCTGCTGAATTGAACTCTTCTTTGTAAGCCAAAAAATAAAGACCAAGTAAGTCTTATGATTCAGGCCTTTCTCAAGCTTCGCTCTTTACGCTAAAGTTTTTATTGTTTTAAAAAATATAGTTTTGAGAAAGAGTCTAACTTTAGCGTAAAGAGCGAGGCGTCGAGGAGGGGACAGCCCCTTTCGTATACGGAATAGTTTCTGTTCGTTTTAACTTTTAATATCGCTCCTTACTTTCAGTTAAAAAAACTTGTTTTTTTTTATTTAATGTCTGATCGTTTTTTAAATAACGTTGAAACAAGTTGAAAAACTTGTTGTTTATAATTTAATTTCTGATCGTTTTTTTAAATAATGCTGGGAAATCCGGTGCCCCCTTCATAGCAATGTCCCTTCCCCCATGAAAACTTCCTCCTTGGAAAGATCCTCCCACACAACCCCGGACCTCCCCCCCCGCAACCAGAAAAAATCCGCCCTGAAAACGTCTGTATACTTTCCAATAACCAATACCATATGTTAACATTGGGTAAAGTTCATAACTTTCAGCCATCCCCCCGGGGACATTGTAGGATTAAATCATCCTAAAATATATATTTATTATATTTTCGACCATGCTGAACAAAATGGCTATCTCAAAATTTTGATCAGGTGAATTTCGGAAAAAGAGCGTGGGAAGGGGCCTTGTTGCCCTCCATTTTTTGGTGACTTAAAAAAGGCACTAGAACTTTTAATTTCCGTTCGAATGAGCCCTTTCCCGATATTCTAGGACTACTGGGTCTATACGATCACCCCTGGGGAAAAAACAAACAAAAACAAATAAACACGCATCCGTGATCTTTCTTCTGGCAAAAAATACAAAATTCCACAATTTTGCAGATAGCAGCTTGAAACCCCTACAGTGGGTTCTCTGACACGTAGAATCTGATGGTGTGCTTTTCATTAAGGTTCTATGATTTTTAGGGGGAGTGTCCCCTTTTTTTCAAAAATCCGGCAAATTTTCTCAGGCGCGTAACTTTTGATGGGTAAGATTGAACTTGATAAAATTAATATATTTGAAATCAGCAATAAAATCTGATTCTTTTGATGTATCTATTGAAATAAAAATTCCGTTATTTAGAGTTTCGGTTACTATGGATCCGGGTTGCTCCTTACTTACAGTTCGTTACCACGAACTGTTTGATTAATATCATTATACATCAAATATTTAATTTGATGTTATTTTTTATTTCCAAGACTGTTCAAGGTGCATATAGTTTTCAGTAAAGCGCTAATGCGCAGAAGGTTTTAGAGTTTTACAGTGAGAGGAGGCGATACCCAAACTGTTGTTTGTAGTGATTTTGGTTCGTTTCAAGCTTGATTTGCATATTCAATTTAATTTTCACTTGTTTTAAGATTTTTATTATTCATTTATATTAATATCTATTGTATGTTTGTTAGCATTGATTGCTCATTTAATTTCTGTTCGTTTTAGGTTTCATTTATGCTTCAATAGCAAAATATTTTTTTTCGTTTTAAGGTTGATTTTCATATTCAATCTAAACATTACTCGCTTTAAAATCTATTTATTCATTTATGTTATTACTTGTTGCATGTTGTTTGCTATGATTGTTTATTTAATTTCTGTTGGTTTTGGGTTTCATTTATTCTTTAATAGTAATTTCTGTTGGTTTTGGGTTTCATTTATTCTTTAATAGTAATTTCTGTTGGTTTTGGGTTTCATTTATTCTTTAATAGTAATTTCTGGTTGTTTTGAGTTTGAATTTTAACAGGTATTTGTACCTGCTGAGCTTAAGTTTAAAATGGCCTTTACCTGGTTTTTAATTAATATTTGTTCGTTTTTGATTGCAAAAAGTTTCTAGTTTTTAAAAATTCCTTATTTCAAAATCAAATTTAAAAAAAATCAAATGTTCATCAAAGTATCAAAACTAGTATCAAAGTAACAATATCAAAGGGAAAAAATGGGTTTGTTTTAACCTTGGAGTTTTTATTATCTGATGTTTGAACTATTTTAACAAAATGGCTATCTCAAAATTTTTATCGGATGGTTTTGGGAAAAAAGGGCGTGGGGGGGGGGCTAATTGTCCATTGGTCTCTTTTGACTCTTTAAAAGTGAACTAGAATTTTCTCTTTTCAACCAAATGAGCCCTCTCTGAAGTTTATACGAGCATCCCTTCTATAAGAACCATATATATCCCCAGAGCATAACTAACAACGCCTGTCCCTGGGCCGTGGGGGGTTGAGTCGACCCCAGAGTTTTAATATCTGATATTTGAACTCTTTTTGACAAAATGGTCACCTCAAATTTTTATTGGAATGGTTTATCCATCCGATAAACCCAAGGGCGTGGAGGGCGGGAGGGGTTAGTTGCCCTCTGATCTTTTTTTTTACTCTGAGAAAATGAACTAGAACTTTTAGTTTCTATTCAAATGAGCCCTCTCTGAAGTTTATACGAGCATCCCCTTCATAAGAACCATATACGGCCCCAGGAAATAGCTTACAATCCTGCCCCCGGGCCCTGGGGGTGTCTCGACCCCGGGGAGTTTGTTATATGGTTTTTGAACTATTTTATATGAAATGCCTATTTCAATGTGTTTATCAGACTGGTTGGAGAAAAAAAGGGCGTGGAGGGGGGGGGCTAGATGCCCTACAATCTCTCTTGACTCTTAAAAAGTGAAATAGAACTTTCAATTTCAAATCAAATGAGAACTCTTTGAAGTTCATACGAGCATCCCTTCCATAGGAGCCAAATATGCCCCCAGGACATAACTAACAACGTCTGCTCCCGAACCCTTGGGGGTTCTGTCGACACCGGGGTTTTTGTTATATGATCTTTGAACTATTTTTAACAAAATAGTTATCTCAAAATTATTATCGGATGCATTTGGGAAAACAGGGTGTGGGGGGGGGGCTGGTTACCCTCTGATATCTTTTGACGCTTAAAAAGTGAACTAGAACTTTCAATTTCCAATCAAATGAGCCCTCTCTGAAGTTCATTCGAGCATTCCTTCCTTAAGAGCCATATATGCCCCCAGGGCATAACTTAAAACCCTTTCCCTGAAGACTGGGGAGGGGGGTTAGTGTCCTGCTCGAAGCTCAAATTTCCAGAACTTTCAAATACGTTGAACATAATTGCTATCTCAAATTTTTGATTGGATGTGTTTGGGGAAATGGTGGGCGTGGAAGGGGTGTTAGTTGCCTTCCAGTCAATTTTGACTATTAAAAAGGACACTAGCCATTTAAATTTCCAATCGAATGAGCTTTTTTGAAGTTTCTACGACAACGCTGTCTATAAAAATCTTATATGCCCCCAAGGCATAACTTACAACTCTTGCCCTGAGGGCTGTGGGGGGGGGTTGTCATCCTAAAAGACCTAATTCCCAGAATTTCAGCTACGTTGATCAAAATGGCTATATGAAAATTTTGATTGGATGTGATTGGGGAAAAAGTGGGTGTGAGAGGGGGGGGGGTAGTTGCCCTCCAATCACTATTGACTATTAAAAAGGGCACTAGCCCTTTGGATTTCCAATCGAATGAACCCTTTTTGGAGTTTCTACGACAAAGTTTTCTATAAAAGGCTTATATGCCCCCAGGGCATTACTTACAACCCTTGCCCTAAGGGCTGGGGGGAGAGTGTCCTCCTCAAAACATATTTTCTATCTGGAAACTAGCTATATAGAACAAAATGGCTGTCTCAAAATTTTGATTGGATGTGTTTGGGGAAATGGTGGGCGTGGAAGGGGTGTTAGTTGTCTTCCAATCACTTTTGACCCTTAAAAAGGGCACTAATACTCTCGATGTCCAATCGAATGAGCCCTCTTTGAAGTTTATACGACAACTCCTTCCATATGAAGTGCCTCTGAAAAAAAATAATAATAAATAAATAATAAAACATTGGAGCCGTATGGCCTTTACTATAGGCAACGCTATAGCGTTGCCTCTGATTACCTAAGAGTGACAATTTGGCTGACATATCCTCTACCCTTTCTAAGACCATAATGTTCTCCTGTGGAAAATTTATCTACAGCATCTCTGAGTCTAAACGGAACCATCATACCAAGTAATTCACTTGCTACAGAAACCAAGCTAGTGCCTCTATAATAACCACGTCGACTCTGATCACCTTTCTTATAAAGGGGTTTGATTAAAATTTCCCAAAACTGGTAGGTAATTTCTTTTTTTCAAAAATCATATTCATAATCTTCAATTATTATTATTGTTGTTTATTTATAACCCATCAATCACAAAACATGTCAAGACGGAGTAAAAGGAAAAGAAAAGAAACAAAACAAAAGCTAAGGAACAAGTGTACCGTGAGCAAAATGCGATATATTTAAAATACAAAGATTCTTTCCTTCTAAAGATGATTCGGAAAGAAATTAAACGTCCCCTAATTGAGTTCAAATACCGCTTCCAAGAGTCTAAATTCTTAATCAGCAAAAAGAGAAATTGCATTCTAGCTTCAGTCAAACAACGACGCTAGTCGGTTTGAATTTCGCTAAGATAATTAGTAACAAAAAAAATGCTACGCACAATATTTCTGAGGAAGTTTACACTATAAGAGCCGTGTGAACGTTTGAATCATCAAAAATATTTAAGACGTATTATTGGACGAGGGTTCGCATCCTTGGGCCACGTGAGCCAATTGCGAGCCAGTCCTTACAGCGCAGGACGAAAGAACTGCGTTTGGTAGTGGGGTAAAAGTGCTTTTTGAAGGGATTCGAATTTGAGAATCAGGACCGCTTAGACAGAATTATTTGGCGTACGACCGTAACAATTCTTTGATTGTTGTACCTCTTTCACCATTATTGTCGTTTGAAGTGACTCACTGCTGTGCACCTAAATATGTAAGTCCCAACAAATCTATTATTTTTTACCTGTGTTTATTTTACTTTACATGTCTGCATCTAGCCTAGTAGCAGGTAATTAGTTCGCAAAATCTCCAAGGACATTCCCAGGGAAACTGATCTTCAGATTGCTCGAAGAAAAGAGGTCACATTTATATGGCTACACATATTATTTTCTCTCAATAATTGAGGGTGGCGCGGTTATAAATTTACTTCACTCCCCATCGCTGTGGCGCAGGGCTCGATGGCACAATCTTTGGCGCTATATGCGGCGCTATCGGAGAACTTATAAGGTGTAAGTTCGCAGTTTCAGGGTATAATTTTGGACTTGACGCGATCAATCTTCATTACCGCTATTAGGACGGCCATAAAAACTTTCATCGCTACAAATGGCGCGGTCGAAAATTGGAGGAAAACTTGCGGACTAATTACGCTATAAAACTTTATAATTTGAATTTAATTATTGGAGAGATACAGACATATAAATAAAGTGATTAGGCCTATTGCCGCTAAGCTACTACAGGGAAACCCTTTGGACATCTCATAGGAGATAATAGCCTCCCCCAAAATAGGTTAAGTGAAAAAAATAAATTTATCTTGAATTGATTCCAAAAAAAATGGAGGACGACCTTAATGACTTATTAATAGTTCAGAAGTTAGTCGCAAAAAATATAGAAATAGCAAAATCTATCCCGGAGTACAATGGTCAATCAGATATTGACGAATTCAATATCGAATTGGCCCAGTGTGTACAACTAACAAAAACAGACCTAGGAGCGTTAAAAGACATGCTCCTACTACGATTAAAAGGCCAGGCCTTAACCTTTCTAAAACAGATTGAACATACCATAAGCAATAACGCCAACTTGCCAATAAATACGTTTGATAAATTGTTAAAAGTATTTAAAGATACATTTATAGAAACCAGTTCCATAAATAAATTAAAACACGGAACAGTGAGCTTTGACTTTTCACAAAATATAAGAGAATACTTTGATAATATACGCATTTCTGTAGAGGCAAAATACGGAAGTGGTTCGGGGCAACTGTATGAAAAAGTCATACTAAATACCTTTTTGCAAGGGCTACCCCCAAAACTATATAGAGTGGTAATATCCAAAAATACTCAGACGTTGGATCTCGCAGTTCAGGAGGTAGAGCGTTTGATCGAAGTCGATACGATGGTCGCAAATCATAGTAAAGCAAAAATAAATAGCCTAGGCGATTCAAATGCGAACATAAACTTCAAGGGCGATCAGGCATCCCCTAATTTCTTTTCAAGGGATAACTCCCCAGTACCACAAACAAATAAAACACAAAAACCCGCTAGGCAGAAAACAGTACGTTTTCAGCCTGTCAAACAATCTAATTACGGAAATAACCCTACAATAATAAGGTGCTATATTTGTAATCGTGTTGGACATATCGCGAAAGAGTGCCGTTATGTCCCCAATCGCATACCAAGAATTGCTGACGGTAGTATGCAAAATTATGGCAACCATTTGTTCGGAAGAACAAATTTTAGCACCGCTGGTGCGCTAGGCTATAAACAGGGAAGATTTCGCCAAGCAGTACCCTACAACACGTACCAACCAAATTTGTATAACCCTCCCCCCAATAGACAAATTAATTATCGATTTGAAACCCCAAATAATCGACAAAGCCCATATAATGCGAGAATGCTATATAGAAATCACGAAAACTTGCCGACGGGACATGAAAATTTTGCAAGCCAGCGGCATTGGCAGTTATTATTCTCATCCAATTCCTGGTGGAACATACTACTGACCGTAGGTCAGTTCGCGATTTCCCTGACCATGAGATTCTTACTGACTTATAATTATATAAAAATCTTGAGACTAAGAAGACGAAAACCAAGAGAAGAACACGGGGAAACAGCTGAAATGCAGAGTTTAAACTCGGAACCCAATGAGAACGTCTAAGCCAAGAAATAGGGAAGACATTAGAAAGCGAGTGGGTTTAGAGGTCTCCACTCGTCCTCGCTATGTCTTTTTCCCTCATTGTTGTATCGTTTATGTAAAACCGTGTGGTTATGACGCTGAAACATGCGTTTCTTAAACAGCACGGACGTGCGTGAACAATGCAGGCATGAAACATATTGTAAAATTAGACCTCAAAATTAACCATGTAGCATAAACTCTGTTTAAATGATTATTTTAAATCTGTTGTAAAATTAACTGAGTGTTGAAAGAGTGTTGAGCACGATAAAAATTTAGTTTTCTGTACTAATATTAGTGTATTTATTTAACTCTGTCTCATAGCGTAAAATTCATGTACCCGATCAATACGTGGCTTATTTGTACTATAAGCATTTACTTTAAAGAACGTGTGATTCTGCCTCGATATTTTTATTACAGGAAGTGGATTGACACATTGGATATCGAGCATTACAATGAGTTGCCCAGTGCAGATACAACCTAGTAGCATCTATTTTCATCATACCTCAACCAACGAAGAGTACTCACCATACACTCCAGGCAATTTTCATCCCAGCTTCGTCTACGAAAACAACAGTAACCTTTGATCATTGTTTCTTCGACCACAAACCATATTACGTATCAGGTAACATTATATTTGAATCTCAGTATCCAGTGCTTTATCGAACTATATAATCACATAAATGCTGAGAACCCCTTCGATCAGTACAAGATATAAATACATAGATATCGCCTGTGACAATCATTATAGACCCCAGAACCATTTGACTGTATAGGGATGATATTTGATGATCCCGAAAATTATTTATACAACGCAGATTCACGCGTCGAATCGCTTTCGACCATCTCTCAGAATCCATCCTATCCCCTCCGGGTGGAAAGTTCATATCTCTGTTATGCCATAAATGTACGAGATAATTTCTGAAAAAAGCACCTAGAAACCGAAATTAACCTCAGTGATCAAGCCAGTGACAATATGACCCTCCCACAAGTTAAAGACAATATTTTGAAGGAGTCACTATAGTTTGATGTCAACCCGTCCAAATCCAAACTTCAATTCCCCCGTGATTAACCTAGGAATCACCGCAAAGGTTAATAGACGCAAGCCATGAGCTAACAAGTTTATAAGAGACACAAAAGAACAATTTTATACGAGAATACATTCTCTATGTGCCTCAAAATATCCCAAAAGATAAGGCACCCTATGAACTATCGAGAAGCAGGTGAGAATGAACTCTGATGGCATATTCCCACACATGTAGTTGGAAGCATCATTTCTCAGTTGAAAAGCCTTTAGAGAAAGCCTTTCGTGTGAACACAATCGTGCTTGAACTGTCCCATGAAGAAACCATAACGTAAGTGCTTCAAAAATTTTGCCAAGACGAAAAGAGTGAAGGAAAATAATTTACAGCAGAAGGATTGAGTACGCTAAAAAGACTCGAAGGTACTGAAATAGATGTGAATTTACATATGTTACTTCCTTAATAACTTTGATGACTCAAAAATCCCAATATCCCATCATTAACGTTGCGTAGCAAAACATCCCCAATGAAAGTGTTTTAATTTTACCAGTGAATATGGTAAACCCAATATTGTGTGTTTTAAATCGTTTTTGTATTTGGTATGTTTTTTCAAAGAAGTTGGAGCCGAACGGAAAGTGAAAATTGGATAAATACAATATCGAAATTCAAAAATGCCCTTAGAAAAGGATATGGAAGAGGTCTGACAGTTCATCAGAGAGCCCAGTATGTAAAAACTTATGCTTGCCCAGCTTTATGGCATCTTTCCTTTCTTTCACAGCCCTAAAAGACACATCGAAAACAAATTTGTGAGTGCAATTTACCAGTACATATGGAATGAAAAATTACCACCTAAATTGAAAACAGACAATATGTTCATATATAGAGATCATGGAGGTCTTCAGGTCATGCATGTGGAATGTAAGATGAAAGAACTTTTTATTAGGACAATGTTGGAACAAGTGATGGGGAAAAAAGAATCACCAACAAGTGCTTGGTATGAAACATGGAAAAGAAAAGAAACGAAATATCCTCCAAAATACAATCAAGCATTCGAAGAAATTTATGGAATAGAAAAATTAGGAATGTCACTTGAGATAAGTTGGAAAATTGACAAAGTAAAACTTAAGGAATATTATGAAAAAAAGAAGCAGCTTCCTCCACTAAAAATAATAGAAAATGGTAGTTATATTGAAGAAGAGGTGGACAAAAGTTTCATACTACTAGAAAGTTACCTGTTGCCGCCAAAAGTTAAAGAACATATGTTTTTCTTTATGCATAATTTATTACCCACAGAAGAGTCGAAAGTAAAGATGAATATAAGTGGTAGTAATGGACTTTGTAAGCTATTCGAGAAAAAACTAGAAACGCAATATCACGTAATGTTAGAATGTGAAAAACAAGAAACAAATGTAGCAGGAGTGAGGACTTTATTGGCAAGTGATACAGGTAAAAAAGATGACGTTAATTTAGAGAAAGCTGTGTACCTAAAAGTAGATGATGAGGCCTATACAAGGACAATAGTGTACACACTATGATATTTTTTTATTACACGTGGAAGCGAAAAGAAAAGCAGAAGGAAGATTATGATGTGATAAATCGTGTGGAAACAGAATGGAAAAGGATAAGGATTATGAAGTGTGAAAAAATTGAGGACGTGTTTGCTGTAAAGTAGAAGGGAATAGTTTTTGTGTCTTGGTGGGCAAGGATGTGTTGTTAAAAAAGGGGAAAAATAATAATAACAATAGGAGAGTTGAGAAAAAAAAATTCGGTTTAAGGTTTTACATTTTTATGATTTTTGTTTTTTCATTTTGTGGTATGGATCTAGGTAGAAGAGTAGAAAAGGGAGTTTTAATTTTGGTATAAAAAATAAAGGAAACATGGAATATATATTTATGGAATAAGATTAGGTTTTAAGTTAAATATTTCGAACTTTTAATGAAGTGTTTGATTTTAGAGTTTGATTAGAATTTTTAGATTATAATAGTTAGTTTCAAGATTTGTTCAGTATTTTTAAGTTTATATATTAGGCAAGATTTAAATTTAATTGAATAATTAGAATGTGTGGGGTTTATAATTGAATATAGTTTTATGGAATATAGAAATAATATAGGATTTGTATGATGTAAAAAAAAATCACAGAGAGTAGATTTGAAGTATTTGAGACATAGATTTTAGGTTTTAGATTTGAGGTCTTAGACTTGAAGAGTCAGATTTGAATTAGTGGGGTTTTGTTTTATGAAAATTTTTTTTATGAAAAGTAAATTTTTAGGGAATGTAGAAATAGTATAGGATTTTATGAATTTTTAGATTATAGATTTTAGATTTGGTCATTTTTTTAATGATTGCTTGGAATTTGTTTTAAACTAGTGGAATTTACGTTATATGTTGAGGGGGATACGATTCACCTGTATTGTGAAATATTTGATTTTTGGGATTTTTTTAGGATTGTTGTAGCTGCTTAACAACGCAAGGCCCAGCGAGAGTAGAGTGTGTTGAAATGGGATGTATTTAAAAAAAATGGTGTTATATTTAAATTTTTTTATTTATGTAAATATAGTGAAAAGTGTTTTAAAGTGTTATAAGAAAAGTTAATGTATTTTAAAGTACAAAAATGTATATTGAACATATGTTATATGTTATAGGCCTAATGAATGGGAGCAGCCCCTTGCCGCCGTGGGTAGCTAGAATGAGAATTTTGAAATTGTTGTATGGTGAATTATTGGATGGAGAATCGTACGAATGAAAAAAAGTTTTTAGGAAAAGGTATATAAAATGTACTAAGAGAGAAAAAATTATGTATGTGAGGAAATATAAAAGTGGAAAGGTATGGAACGTCGAGTAAGAGGTAAGATAGATAAGTAGTAAAGTGAAGGAATAATAGAGAAATAAGAACAAATTAGATTACAAATAAGCGAGGAGTCTTCGAAAAAAAGGAGAATTTCGATGCCAAGGATGCAACCAAATCAAATACTTAGCAAACTGAAAGGAAATGGACTGGACTTTCAGACAATCAGTTCTAGTAAACAGCTTCCGAAACAGGGCAATAAACAAAATGTGAGGGAGGTCTACTGCATTGAAAAGGCTAGCTAATAGTAGGCGGTTGAATCGAAGTTTTGCTGAAACAATTGATGCAGAACAAGCATATATACGTCGTGTGAGATGGTCTAGGAGGAGGGATCGGGTTTGGCGTAGTGAGGAACCAATGGGAAGTCCTAGATAAATGAGGCGGTCAACTGCTCTAACCGTGGTATCACCAAGCGGTAGAAGGGACGGTGGCTCACCTTTCGAGTTAAAAAGCACTACTTCAAACTTTTGAGGATTGAAACAAAGACCAAATTTAAGATACTCCTGTTTAAGTGTGACAAAGATCTCATTCATTCTTTGGAGAGTACGGCTGAGATTCAAAACATCATCTGCTTAACCCACTAAAGAGAGTTTCAGTAAAGATAGAATCAGTGATATAGGGCACTGGTTTTGAGCATCCAAAGCAAAATTATTGAAAATATTGGGATATGGTATTGCTCCTTGGCAAGCACCTTTCAAGACTGGAATGAAATTCCCACGGGCAACAAGGGGCATATTTTTATCCGGAGGTCATTTTAAATGAGCACAAAGTTGAGAGTACATATCTCAAAGACTGGGTTTAGCTGTTGTACACACCACCTAGTGAGCCTAATTAAATTGATCATTTCAACCCAATTACCGATATTAGTAGAGTTCTGGGAGGGGAAAAGGAACTTGGGGTATGTTACTATTGCCCAATGTGTTTGTCTAGATTTCGTAGCAAATTAAAGCTACAAAATCACATGAAACACTGCAAAAGACACGGTTATCAATCAGTGGAGACAGTTTCTGGTTTCCGGGCAAATTTACGATTTAGAAATTACCAGAATACACTTATGCAAAGTGACAAAATAAGTTTGGACTATGAGGCCAAGGTCACAGATGTAAACGACTCACAATTTCCAAATCGTATCAAAGAACATCAAGCTATTGCAGTTTTCTTTGCCCATGCGCAGAGAGACAGCAGTAACACTATGCGTATCTAAGAAATAGTTGAGATATTGGACGAGAAAGATTGCATGATCAAAGCATTGACTAAATTAATTGTCACAGCGAATGAGGCTATCTCCCGCTAGAGACACACAAACTACCCAATGATACTATCAGCAGAGGATCACATGCCCATTAAAAATAAGAAAATATGTTGGGTATGTAAGGGGGAATTTGAAGAGGGGACTAATGGGAAAGGGACTAGGGGAAAAAGACTAAGGGGGGAAGGGGAAAGTCCGCGACCACGATAATTTATGGCAAGAAATATCATCAGGGGGTAGTAATTTCGTGGTGTAGTACATCAATCGTGCAATGTGAATATGAGCCAGCAGTATTTTATACCAGTTTTCATTCACAATTCAAATTACGATTTTTGAATTTTATTTTACTTTAGGCAATGTCTCACTATAATTTACCGTCTGGCATTTACAAATGTCTTGAAAATCCTTGTTCCCTAGATTTCCCTGACATTCACACTGTCGAGGAAAATGGACCCCAAGGATGGTTTTTTGAAATTGACGGTAACATACCAATCGAGTTCCACGACACAGTAAAAGATTTTGTTTTTCCGTTCGTAAATAGACCGGTGACCAAGGACTCTTTGAGTCCATACAATCAGTCTTTGGTCGAGGATGTAGGCATGCATTGGACCCCCTACAAGCAGAAATTAATTGCAGATTTGGACCCGAAACAGAATATTGTTGTTCATCATTTGCTGCTGCGATGGATGGTGGCCAATGGTTTCAGGGTTACAAAGATACACAGAGCCCTGCAATTCGATCAGAAACTCTAATTGAAAACGTTTATTGACACTTTTGTCAGTAAACGTTCACTGGCAAAAAGTAAAGTTCAAAAAGAAATGTATAAACTTAACTTCAAATTCATCTTTTGGAAAAATGTGTGAATGCGTGTGAAACAGATCTCGTTGTGACGGTGAAACCTTCCCCAGAGAATGTGCACGAATCATCGCCAATCCCAATTTCACAACATTCAGGGTCATAGCTTCGAACATGGTTCTCCTACACAGAAAAAAGAGAAATGTTGTTCTGACTAAGAATATTGCGGGGGGGGGGGGGGG
>JAQQPU010000764.1:7101-24670 GCA_029168905.1 Artemia sp. Kazakhstan ARC1039 | reverse complement strand
TGCAGATTTGGACCCGAAACAGAATATTGTTGTTCACCATGTGCTATATGGATGGTGACCAATGGTTTCAGGGTTACATAGATACACAGAGCCCTGCAATTCAATCAGAAACCCTAGTTGAAATCGTTTATTGACACTTTTGTCAGTAAACGTTCTAAGGCAAAAAGTAAAGTTCAAAAATAAATGTATAAACTTATTTTAAATTCAGCTTTTGTAAAAATGTGTGAAAGCTTACGAAACAGATCTCATTGTGACGTTGTAACCTGCCCCAGAGAATGTGCTCGTATCATCGTCGCAGACCCCAATTTCACAAAATTCACGGTCAAAGACCCGAATATGGTTCTCCTACACAGAAAAAAGAGAAATATTGTTCTGAATAAGAATATTGCGGGAGAAAGTTCAGTACTTGAAATTTCCAAAAAACTCATGTTGTCATTCTTTTACAATATGTGTAAGGTACAATGAACAAGGGAGGTGGAAATTCAAGTGTACTATGGAGACACGGATTCTCTATTGTTAAAAGTTAAAACCAAGAATTTATTGGAAGATTTGGAAAATTGCGTGCACATCAGCTCTAGGATGGATTACACGAATTGGAATGAGAGCATCTATCCCAAGTTTGTCAAACGTCTAGCCCCCAATCAATTATTAATGTTAAAATCTGAAACAGGGAGCGATTTAATATTTAATGGGGTGTTCCCGGTCCAAAAGTATACTGTGTGGAAACACACGATAAGGATGTGAAACAAGCGTGCAAAGAGGTTCCTTCACACTCTTAAAAACTAATTTCAACATGATTGTCCACAGAAACTGTGTGGAGAGTAGACTAGTGCCAAGAGCAAAAGTAATGGCAATTTGCTCTCTAAAATATAAGAACTATACTGTTCGAGTGGAAAAAATGCCATGTCTTGCATATCCGACAAGGTCTATGTATTCGAGGATGGTGTAAAAGTACTCCCCCATGGTCACTACCGTATTTCAGATCGAGTTGAATGTATGGAATATCGAAACAACTCGGTCTGGATAAATTAACTTTATTCCAAAAAAATAGTACTTGGTGGGTGGGTGGGATAGCAATTTCCCATAAAATCTAAATTCCATTTTCATTGCCATTATCTTCGCCAACATCTTCATCATTTAACTTTTGCTTCTGCTATTGTATACAGTTTGTTTTCCGCCGCAGCGGGCCACGCTTTCCGGCCCCAGAGAGGTGGGGGATCAAGGCCGTGGGCCAGCCATTTGACCTGGGGTGGGAGGTGTCAGCCGCAGGCCTGCCTTCGGCCCCAGGTTGTGGGGGGTCCCGGGCCCGGGGGGGGGATTCTAATCTTTTAAATGTTGTAAATAGTGTTTTTTCTTAGTCTACAAATGTGTTCAACTCTCCTTAAGTTCTTGCTATTGCTGTATGCATTATTTAAAATACATGTTGTTGCCAATAAATGGAAAACATCAAATTTTTCTTGTTGCTCTGTTGTTGTTATTGTTGTTGTTGTACAAAACGTGTTGTTAACAAAAGAAAAAACATATTTTTGTTGTTCTTGTTGCTATTGAATAACGTACTAGGTAGATGCTGCTACTCTAGGAAAAATTATTATTATTATTCATTCATTAAACAAGCATGGTTTACAGTTAGCTGTAGTCCAACTGCTTTAAACAGCAATATGTGTCGATTTAAAACACCATTCAGATCGTTTCTCTGTGGTCCGTTAGTGTCAGGGAAAACGACACTTTTAGCTAAAATAATTAAACATTGTAATAAAACGTTTTTGGAAAAACAAAAGAAAATTTACTTTTGCTATAATATTTGGCAAGAGTCCTATGACCAAATAAAAGCTATTGCCACTGCTACATCCATGCCAATGCAATTCATGCGAGAAACTGACGTTTTCAATAGTATTGAGCCAAACTCATGGCTGGTTATTGATGATTTAGCTGAATCCATTGAACAGTTCTCGCAGGAAATAATACAACTGTTTACTGTTTACTCTCATAATGAACACATTTCCATAACCCTAGTCCTACACAATTTCTTTCATCAGAGCAAGTGTATAAGGACCCTTGCTTTGAACTGCACCGTCTACATTATCTACCGAGTTGTTCGTGATTCAAGTTCTCTAATAACTCTCAATAAGCAAATATATCCAGGTGCACCCAAATTTCTACTTTCAGCGTACAGTCAGTTGACTAATAAGCACTACGGGTACATTTTGCTGGATCTTAATCAGAATACACCCGAGGATTTACGTGTAGTCGCAGATATTTTCGACAAAGAAATTACTACATATCTTGCGGTGAACAGTAGAAAGGGCTATTAGTTGCCACCATGGGACTGAAGAAACTACACGAAGATAGACACATATTTTTCGTTCTAAGCACTTCAAAACCCCCACTCAGGAAGGCCATACTCAAACATGGTGTTGACAAAGAATTTATTAATCTAATATCTGAACTTTGTTTAAATTTAACTGAGGGTAATGTACACTTGCAAGAAGGTGTTAGACAACAGACAAAGCAACATCGTTCCACTGTACGTGCCTTGGCTTGCAAAAACAAAGGAAAAGATTTTAAAAGAAAACGTTTCCTTCAAGAGGGCGGTAGCTTTTTTACACTTTTATTACCAAATAATTAAAAAAAACTTTCCGAAAAATAAGTTTTTCAAAGAAAAGTAAAGGCCATTTTAAACTTAAGCTCAGGAGATGCAAATACCTGTTAAAATTCAAAGTCAAAACGACCAGCAATTACTATTAAAGAATAAATGAAACCCAAAACGAACAGAAATTAAATAAACAATGATAGCAAAAAACATAAAACAAGTAATAATATAAATGAATAAATAGATCTTAAAGCGAGTAATGCTTAGATTGAATTTGAAAATCAAGCTTAAAATGAAAAAAAAAGTTTGCTATAAAAGTATAAATGAAACTTAAAACGAACATAAATTAGATAAACAATCAATGCGAACAAACATACAATATATATTAATGTAAATGAATAAATAAATCTTAAAACAAGTGAAACCTAAATTGAATATGCAAATCAAGTTTTAATCCAATAAAAATAACTACAAACAAGAGTTTTCGTATCGCCTCACTGTAGAAGCCTAGGACCTACTGCGTCATTGGCGCCTTACTGAAAACTATATAAGTCTTGAACTGTCTTCGAAAGTATAAACAAAATCAAATAGAATATTACATATATAATGATATTAATTGTTGAAAGATCCATCAGTTCAAGATTTTTTCACTGCAATTTTTATTTTCATTTTCAATGTTTTAAGAACTGGAAAAGAATAAATTTGTAATATACGAGTAATTCGTTTTCAGTGAAGTGCCAATGACGCAGAAGGCTTTAGATTTTTACAGCTAAAGAAGGGACCAGTATCCAAATTTTGTTTGCAGTGAAACTATATTTGTCTTGACCAATCTTGGAAATAACTAATAAATTAGATTGAATTTTTTGTGTAAAATGATATTAATTGCTGAAAGCTCATCAGTTCAAAATTTTACTGTAATTTTAATATTTATCTTCAATATTAAGTACAAAAGAAAACATTTGTAACATTATTCATTTTCAGTAAAGTGCCAATGACACAATAGGTTTTAGGCTTTTGCAGCGAGGCGACACCCAAACTCTTGTTTGTAGTTATTTTTATTCGATTCAAACTTTATTTGCACATTCAATTTAAGTCTCACTTATTTTAAAATTTATTTATTCATTTACATTAATATATATTGTATGTTTGTTCGCATTGATTGTTTATTTAATTTCTGTTCGTTTTAAGTTTCATTTATACTTTAATAGCAAACTATTTTTTTTCGTTTTAAGCTTGATTTTCATATTCAATATAAGCATTACTCGCTTTAAGATCTATTTATTCATTTATATTTTTACATTTTGTATGTTTTTTCCTATGATTGTTTATTTAATTTCTGTTTGTTTTGGGGTTTCATTTATTCTTTAATAGTAATTGCTGGTCGTTTTGAGTTTGAATTTTAACCGGTATTTGTATCTCCTGAGCTTAAGTTTAAAATGGCCTTTATATTTCTTTGAAAAACATATTTTTCGGAAAGTTTTTTAATTTATTTTTGTTCGTTTTTGATTGTAAACAGTTTCAAGTTTTTATGGCATGGGGGGGGGGGTCTAATTGCTTACTGTCCTATTATTCTTGACTTTTAAAAACGGATCTAGAACTTTCAATTGAAATCAAATGAGGCTTTTTTCAAAATCTATACGATTACCTCTTTGATGAAAACCTTATATATGAACAATAGACAGCTTGCATAACTTGTGGACAGCGATTGACAACAATGAATGGATTGAGAAAATAGCAAGTTTAATTAACGCAATATTGCGTTAATTAAGTAAATTACATCACTTTAAATTACATTACTTTAGACTACGTTAGGGGGGGGGAGGCCTCGCCCCTACCCTGGATCAGCCACGACCTTACGCTCTCTGTTTCTTTCCTTGTTAGGGAGGAGAGAAGATTCCTAATAGGTGTGTGTTAATACCAAAACATTCTAACTGTCATTGGGTCTTCAGGTATAAACAGAATTAGTTCAAAGGAAGGGGTGCGGAAAACGGCGTGAGGAGGGGGAAGGGGGGTTATTTGCCCCTCGATCAATTTGGACTCTTAAGAGCTGGACTATAACTTCCAATTTCCAATCAAATGAGACCTCTCTGAAGTTTATACGAGAAACCCTTCCTGCCCCCGGGTCCTGGGGGGGTTTTGTCGACGCCAGAGTTTTGTTACTTAACCTTTCAACTATTTTTAACAAAATGGTATTTTTAGCCCTTGCATATAAAGCTCAGTTCTGGGGGGAAAATAATAAAAAATATTGAAGCTATATAAGATTTATTCATTTATTTATGTTTGCGCCGGTTATTATTATGTTTGTAAAATAGTTAATTTTAATTTTCTGTTCGTTCGGGGATTTGTTTATTCTTAAACAGTAATTTCTGGTCTTTTTTACTTTTAACTATAATAGGAATTAATTTCTGCTGATCCTGAGTTCAATATGGCTCTTTACTCTTCTTAGAAAACTTATTTTTTTGTAAGGTTTTTTTTAATTAATAATAATAAAACATTGAAACCTTATGGCCTTTGCTATAGACAGCTTAATTACATGCCTCTGAAAAAAATCAAACCTGATTTTTTCATGCAACAATGAATGGATCGAAATAATAGCTTCTAAAAACAGTAGCTAGGTTATTCCATTTGTTGATGCAGAAAGAACTGGATCGTTTTGATTAGACCATTTTTCGTTTTTTTGTGCCACAATAATTTAGCATTTATCGCAAAGTATGTATTTTAACCTTATTTTAAGTATGGCTGTAATTTTAAGTATTTTATAATATAGTTACTATGTGTTCTTCCCATACAAAAATTCACGTTATTAAAGTCTTTGGACTGGGGCAGCGTAGTTGGCATAAAGAAGAAAACTTTAGCGTAGACAGTAGGAGAGGGGGAGGGTGAGGTTGGAGACTCATCCAATACGGGGCGGAACCTCACTTATCTCCTCCGTTCCCTATTTAGGAAATTAGAGAGACTCTTTGGGCTGTAGAATGTTGAACCATTTGAGTTGGGGAAGACGTTAAAGCACTCAAAAATACTTTATATTTTTAGCTATTGCAAGATTGCTTTCGTAGATTGTGGAATGGTGAGCCCCCTGGCCCATGATTTGGGTGAGCCTCAACTCATAATATCCAATTTTGATTAATTGTTCCGTGTTATGTGCATATATTATTCTATATATGTTATTTTGAGTTATAATTTTATCGCATTGTGTTCATTTTTAAGCCTTGAGATAAAAACTGAAACCTTAGCGTAAACAGTGGGGGGGGGGAAGTCTCCCCCTCAAATGCATAAATGAGCAGCCAGAGAGAAAGTAATACAAATGAAAATAATCTGTCTTTTGAAAATGTCTTTTTTCAAAAGACACGAAAATAATCGTCTAAAGGAACCTGAAGTGCTATTTCTGAATTTCTGTTGATTCTTTATTCCCGTTACTTTCAGATGTAAAATTTAGAATATCATCGAATGGGTTTAGTCGTCCCCTCCCTGAATAATTTACATTTGGAAAACTCACCCCCTGGGAAATTCCCCCCTCCAAAAACATTATCTTTTCCTGCTGATAATTCCCCCGCGTTAAATTCCACCCAGCAGAAATTTCCCAGCCGTGGAATATGCTCCCCCAAACATATTCTCCTCAGATAATTTCTGATATTCATAAAAATGGAAGCTGAAATTTCTGCTCAACTTTTTAGGTCAGAAGCAATGCTATAGCGTTACCTAAATAAAGAGCCATAAGTGTTCAATGAATTAATACTTATTTATTTTTCCAGGGGCAATTTATGTGGAAGAGGTGGTCTCATAAACTTTGGAACGGGGTTCATTGAAATACAAATTAAAAGTTATAGTGCCCTTAAGCCAGGGGCGGATCCAGGATGTTTTAGGGGGGCGCAAAATAGGTTGATCCAATAAACTTGCGTTAGGAGCAAGTTTAATTAACGCAATCTTGCGTTAATTAAGTAAATTACTTTTTCTTTAGACTACGTTAAAGGGGTGGAGGGCTAGTTGCCCTCCAATCTCTTTTGACTCTTAAAAAGTGAACAAGAACTTTCAATTTCTAATCAAATGAGCCTCTCTAAAATTTATGCGAGAACCCCTTCCATAAGAAATAATATGAAGGATTTCGAGAATCCTTAAATTACAACCCTTCCCCTGAGGGCTCTGGGGAAGTTGTCATCCTCAAAGACCTAATTTCCAGAACTTAAAACTACGTTTAATAAAATGCCTGTCTCAAAATTTTGATTGGATGTGTTTGGGGACAAGGTGGGCGTGAGAGGGGGGTTAGTTGCCCTCAAATCACCGTCGACTAGGGCACTAGCCCTTTGAATTTCCAATCGAATGAGCCATTTTTGAAGTTTCTATGACACCGCCTTCTATAAAAACCTTATATGCCCTCAGGGTATAACTTAAAACCCTTACATTGAGGGTTGTGGGGGAGTCTCCTTCTCAAAAACATATTTTCTATCTGAAAATCAACTACGCTGATTAAAATGCCTATTTCAAAATTTTGATTGGATGTGGTTGGGGGAATGATGGGCGTGGGGAGGGGGGGGGGGCTAGTTGCCCTCCAATCACTTATGACTATTAAAAAGGGCACTAGCCCTTTGAATTTCCAATCGACTGAGCATTTTTTAAAGTTTCTGCGACAACGCCTTATATAAAAACCTTTTATGCCCCCCTGGCATAACTTAAAACCCTTGCCCTAAGGGTTGTGGGGGAGTGTCCTCCCCCAAAACATATTTTCTATCTGGAAATCAACTACGCTGAACAAAATGGCTATTTCAAAATTTTAATTGGATGTGTTTGGGGGAATAGTCGTGGGGGGGGGGGGGGGCTAGTTGCCATCCAATCACTTTTGACTATTAAAAAGGGCACTAGCCCTTTGAATTTCTAATCGAATCTTTTTTGAAGTTTCTACGACAAAGCCTTCTATAAAAACCTTATATGCCCCCAGGGCATAGCTTAAAACCCTTGCTCTGAGGGTCTTAGGGGGTGAAAACAGGGTTTTAGGAGGCACAGTTGCCCCCCCCCCCCTTCCACATAGCAAATTACACCCCTGGAGTAGATTAAGCCTCACCAGGAAATCATAGGCAGCGCAATCACGCTGCCTAAGTTAAGAAAGATGTTGGCACTTTGTAATTTTTTGTTCCTTTAGACCAGGGCACTTCTTATTGAAGGAGTTGTCGTAGAAACTTTGAAAAGAGCTCATTCAATTGGAAATTGGAATGGTTAGTTCCTTTTTAATAGTCGAAAGTGATTGGAAGGCAGCTAATGCCCCTTCGATACCCACGATTTCCCGAAACACATCGAATCAAAATTTTGAGATAGCCATTTTGTTCATCGTTTTTGACTCCAGTTGAAATTGTTTTTTTGAGGAGGACACTTCCCCCACAGCCCATAGGGAACGGGTTTTAAGTTATACCTTGGTGGCATTTAAGGTTTTTTACAGAAAGTTATGTCGTTAAAACTTCAAATGGGCTCGTTTGATTGTAAAATCAAAGGGCTAGCCCTTTCTGCCCTTTTTAGTAGTCGAGAGCGATTGGAGGGCAACTAGCGCCCCTCTCACGCCCACCTTTTCTCCAAACACATCCAATCAAAATTTTGAGATAGCCGTTTTGTTCAACGTAACTGAAAGTTTTTGGAAATTAGGTCTTTGAGGACGACATCCCTCCCACAGCCCTCAGGGCAAGATTTGTAAGCTATGCCCTATGGGCATATAAGGTTTAATAGAAAGCGTTTTCGTAGAAACTTCAACATTTGATTTGAAATTGAAATGGCTAGCGCCTTTTTTAATAGTCGACAGTGATTGGAGGGCAAATAGCACCCCTTCCACGTCCACCATTTCCCCAAACACAACCGATCAACGTTTAGACATAGCCATTTTATTCAACACAGCTGAAAGTTCTGGGAGTTATACCTTTGAGAAGAAAAATCCCCCCACAGTCTTTAGGGCAAGGGTTATAAGTTATTAAATTACAGATATTACAATAAACAAAAGAGTAAAACTCAAAACGAGCAGAAATTAACATAAGTTGGGCTCAAAACCCCTATGCCTTCCCAAGGCCAGAACATAATTTGTACTTTACTGAAAAAAATACAAATGAATGTGCATTTTCAGTTTAATATACATATAGCCTACTGATATTTAATCATCAAGATGTTAATATTATTTGATTTATTAAAGTTATAAAAGTAAAAACATATATATTTTTTCAGTAAAGTGCAAATTATGTTCTGACCTTGGGAAGGCATAAGGGTTTTGAGCCCAATTTATGTTAATTTCTGCTCGTTTTGAGTTTGACTCGGTTATTTATTGTAATTTCTGTTCGTTTTGGGTTTCATTTATTTATCAATGCTGATTTTTGGTAGTTTCATGCTTGGTAGATTATTTGATTTTATTTTTGCTCATTTTTGTTTAATGGAATTCTTTACTTTTCTTTGAAAAACTTATTTTGTGGAAAAAGCTTTTTAATTAATCCCTAAACACAACGAATCAAAATTTTGAGATAACCATTTTAGTCAACGTAGTTGAAAGTTTTGGAAACTAGTTCCTTAAGGATGACAACCTCCCCCACCCCACCCACAGCCCTCAGGGCAAGGGTTGTAAGCTATGACTGGGGGTATATTAGGTTATTCTTGATTAATTAAAAAAATCTGAAAAATAAGTATTTCTAAGAAAAGTAAAGGTCATTTTAAACTTAAGCTCAAAAGATACAAATACCGGTTAAAATTCTAACTCAAAATGACCATAAATTACTCTATTGAAGTATAAATGAAACTTAAAACGAACAGAAATTAAATAAACAGTCAATGCAAACAAACATTCAATAGAAATTAATGTAAATGAATCAATAAGTCCTAAAACGAGTGAAACTTAAATTGAATATGCAAATCAAGCTGGAAACGAACAAAAATCACTACAAACAAGAGTTTGGGTATCATAGTGACATTGGGTTTATTTAAAAAAAAAATGTACTTCATCGATTCTCCAAAGCAAGCTTGTGCAGGAGATTCCTTCTCTCACTATAAAAGTCTAAAACCTACTGCGTCATTGGTGCTTTACTGAAAACCAATTTTATTAAAAATATTTCCTTTTGTACTTAATATTGAAAATAAACATTAAAATTACAAAAAAAACTTTGAACTGCTGAGCTTTCGGCAATTAATATCGTTATACATCAAATATTCAGTTTAATTTATTAGTTCTTTCTAAAGTAGTTCAAGACGAATATAGTTTCACTACAAATAACAGTTGGGATACTGTCCTCTTCCTTAACTGTAAATAAAATCCAAAAGCCTACTGCGTCATTGACGCTTCACTAAAAACGAATTATATTACAAATATTTTCTTTTCCGGTTCTTACAGCATTGAAAATAAAAATAAAATTAGAGTGAAATAAATTCTTGAACTGATATATCTTTCAAAAACTAATATCATTAGATACCAAATACTCAATTTGATGTTCTTTATACTTCCTAAAACTGTTCGAGGCGCATATAGTTTTCAGTAGAGCGCCAATGACGCAGTAGGTTTTAGACTTTTACAGTGAGAGAAGGAGGCGATACCCAAACTCTTGTTTGTAGTGATTTTGTTTGTTTCAAGCTTGATTTGTATATTCAATTTAACTTTCAATCGTTTTAAGATTTATTTATTCATTTACATTAATATCTATTGTATATTTGTTTGCACTGATTGTTTATTTAATTTCTGTTCGTTTTAAGTGTCACTTATACTTCAATAACACAATTTTTTTTCGTTTTAAGCTTGATTTTCATATCAACCAGTTCGTGGTAACGAACTGTAATTAAGGAGCGACCCGGCTCAATAGCAACCAAAACTCTAAAAATCAGAATTTTGAAACCACCAGATACATCAAGAGAATCAGATTTTTATACCGATTTCAACATATAAGTTTCACTAAGTTTAATCTTACCCATTGAAAGTTGCACGCCTGAGAAAATTTACCTTATTTTCGAAAATAGGGGGAAACAACCCCTAAAAGTCATCTAAATAAAGTCATACGATCAGACTTATCATATCAGAGAACCCTACTAGAGAAGTTTCAAGCTCTTATCTGCAAAAATGTGGAATATTGTACTTTTTGCCAGAAAAAAGATCAAGGATGAGTGTTTATCTTTTTTTTTCTTTCTTTTTTTTTATTTTCCCAGGGGTGATCTTATCGATCCAGTAGTCCTAGAATATCGTGAGAGGGCTCATCTGAACGGAAATTAAAAGTTCTAGTGCCCTTTTTAAGCAACCATAAAAATTGGAGGGCAACTTGGCCCCCTTCCACGCTCATTTTTTCCCCAAAACCACCCAATCAAAATTTTGAGATAGTCATTTTGTTCAACATAGTCGAAAATCTAATAAATACGTCTTTGACGATGATTTAATCCCCCACAGTTCCTGGGGGAAGGGCTGCAAGTTATGAACTTTGCCCATTGTTTGCATATAGTATTGGTTAATGAGAAGTATACAGATGTTTCAGGAGGGATTTTTTTCTGGTGGAAGGGGATAGGATGAGGGGGCTACGTGGGAGGATCTTTCCATGGAGGATATTTCCTTGGGGGGAGGAACATTTCTATGAAGGGGCGCCAGATTTTCCAGCATTACCTAAAAAACGATCAGAAATTAAATAAAAAAAAAACAAGTTTTTTCAAATGAAAGCCAGGAACAAAATTAAAACTTAAAAAAAAAGAAATTATTACGTATATGAGGGGGTTCACCCCATAGTCAATACCTCGCCCTTTACGCTAAAGTTTTTTTTAGTACATTCAAAAGAGCTATCTATTCTAATTAACCGACGTTTGTGATTCAGGGATTTGTGATTCGAACAAAATTTGAAATTTTGCGTAAAGAGCGAGGTATTGACTAGGGGTAAATACCCTAAAATACGTAATAAAAACTTACAAATATAGAAGTTCGTTACGTAAGTTAATTCGTCAGTTACGCCAGAACAAAATTTTGAGAATGCCATTTATCCAAAACAAGTAAAATTAATATACAAATTTCATTCTAATTATTCATGCACGGGGAGCCAAAATCAAAGCTGCATCAATTCAAAAACATTCAGAAATTAAATAAAAAAACAAGTGTTTTTAACTGAAAGGAAGGGGCGACACTAAAACTTTAAACGAACACAAATTATTCCGTATATGAGAGGGGCTGTCCCCTCCTCAACGCCTGCTCTTTACGTTAAAGTTTGACTCTGTCACACAACTTTATTTCTTAAAACAGTAAAATCTTTAGCGTAAAGATCGAGGCGTTGAGGAGGGGACATCCCCTTTCATATACGGAATAATTTCTTTTCGTTTTAAGTTTTAATGTCGCTCCTTACTTTCAGTTAAAAACACTTTTTTTCATTTAATTCAACCTAAGCATTACTCGCTTTAAAATCTATTAATTCATTTATAATATTACTTGTTGCATGTTTTTTGCTATGATTATTTATTAAATTTCTCGTTCGTTTTGGAATTCATTTATTCTTTAATAGTAATTTCTGAGTTTGAGTTTTTTTTTTTTTTTTAGTTTGAGGCTTGAGTTTGGATTTTAACAGGTATTTGTAATTGTTGAGCTTAAATTTAAAATGGCCTTTACTTTTTTTTGAAAAACTTATTTTTCGAAAAGGCTTTTTCATTAATCTTTGTTGTTTATAATTGCAAAAAAATTTAAGTTTTTAAAAATTCCTTATTTCAAAATTAAACTGTAAAAACATCAAATCTTCATCGAAGCATCAAAACTGGTAACAATATGAAAGTGAAAAAAGTTTACCCACTTTGAAATGAGCCCGCTTTGAAGTAAATACGACAGTCCCTTTTATATGAAGTGCCTATGGGAAAAAATGGAGTTTAGGGGGAGGCTAGCTGCCCTCCGATCACTCTTTAATCTTAAAAAGCGGATTACAACTTTCAATTTCCAATCAAATGAGCCCTCTATGAAGTTTATACAGGCATCCCTTCCATAGCAACCATGTATGCCCCTAGGGCATAACTTACAACGCCTACCTTTGGGCACTGAGGGGCTGTGTCAACACAAGAGCTTTTTTTTATCTGAACTTTGAACTATTTTTAACTAAATGTCTACCTCAAAATTTTTATCTGATTAATTTAGGTCGTGTAGGAAGTCAAAATCTCTTTTGACTCCTAAAAAGTGAACTAGAAGTTTCAATTTCCAATCAAATGAGCCCTCTCTGAAGTTTATACGAGCATCCCTTTCATGAAAACCATACACACTCCCAGGACACCACTTACAATGCCTACCCCCTAGGCCCTGGGGGGTTTTGTTGACACAAGAGTTTTTGTTATCTAATTTTTGACCAATTAAAAAAACGAATTGCTATATCAAATTTGTAGCAGATGGGTTTGGGGAAAAAGGGCATGGGGAGGGGGGCTAGTTGCCCTTAAATCTCTTGAATCTTAAAAATTGAACTAGAACTTTCAATTTACAATCAAATGATCCCTCTATGAAGTTTACATGATCATCCCTTTCATAAGAACCATACATGCCCCCAGGGCAAAACTTACAACACCTGCCCCCGGTCCCTGAGGGGTTGTCTCGACACCAAGTTTTTTTATGTGATCTTAAAACTATTTTTAACAAAATAGCTACCTCAAAACTTCTATTGGATGCATTTGGAAAAAAAAGGGCTACGGTTACCCTCCAATATCTTTTGACGCTTAAAAAGTGAACTAGAACTTTCAATTTCCAATCAAATGAGCTCTCTCTCTGAAGTTTATATGTGCAGTTCATCCATAAGAGCAATATATGCCCCTAGGGCATAATTTATAACCCTTGCCCTGAAGACCTGGGGGGGGTGTCATGCTCAAAGATATAATTTCCAGAAGTTTCAACTACGTTGAACAAAATGCTATTTCAAAATTTTAATTGGATGTGTTTGGAAAAATGAAGGGCGTGGAAGGGGTGTTAATTGTCTTCCAATCACTTTCGACTATCAAAAAGGGAACTACCCATTTAAATTTCCAATCAAATGAGCCCTTTTTGAAGTTTCTACGACAAAGCTTTCTATAAAAACCTTTTATGCCTCCAGGTCATAGCTTACAACCCTTGCCCTGATGGCTGTGGAGGGGGGGGGGTTGTCATCCTCAAAGACCTAATTTCCAGAATTTTCAACCACGTTGAACAAAATGCCTGTATCAAAATTTTGATTGGATGTGTTTGGGGAATAGGTGGGCGTGAGAGGGGGTTAGTTGCCCTCTAATCACTTTCGACTATTAAAAAGGGCACTAGCTCTTTGAATTTTCCAATCGAATGACGTTCCGATTGAAGTTTCTACGACAAAGATTTCTATAAAAAGCTTATACGCCCCCAGGGCATAATTTACTACCGTTACCCTTAGATCTGTGGGGGAGTGTTCTCCTCAAAAACATAATTTATATCTGGTAATCATCACTTTTGACTCTTAAAAAGGGCACTAAAGCTCTCGATTTCCAATCGAATGAGCCTTTGACGTTTTTACAACGGCCCCTTCCATATGAAGTGCCTCTGGGAAAAAAATAAATAATAAATAATAAAACATTGGAGCCGTATGGCCTTTACTATTGGTAATGCTGTAGCGTTGCCTCCGAAAGCGATGTTGTTGAAATATCAAAAAGGGTTCATTTAATTGGAAATTGAAAGGGCTAAAGCCCTTTTTAATAGTCGAAAGTGATTGAAGGGCAACTAGACCCCCTCTCAAACCCAACAATTTTCCCAAACACATCCAACCAAATTTTGAGATATCCATTTTGTTCAACGCAGTTGAAAGTTCTTGAAATTAGGTCTTTAAGGATGATAACCTCCTCAGAGCCCTCAGAGCAAGGGTTGTAAGTTATGCCCTGGGGGGATATAAGGTCTTTATAGAAAGTTTTGCCATAGAAACTTCAAAAAAGGCTCATTTGATTGGAAATTGAAAGGGCTAGTGCCCTTTTTAATGGAGAGCAATTATACCCCCTCTCACACCCACTATTTCCTCAAACACATTCAATCAAAGTTTAAAGATAGCCATTTTGTTCAAAGTAATTGAAAGTTCTGGAAATTATGTATTTGAGGATGAAAAACCTCCTAATCCCCAGGGCAAAGGTTGTAAATTATGCCCTAGGGGCCTATAAGGTTATTATAGATAGCATTGTCGTAGAAACTTCAAAAGGGGCTCATTCAATTGGAAATTAAGAGGGCTAGTGCCCTTTTTAATATTCGAAAGTGATTGGAGGGTAACTAAAAATCCCCCTCTAACGCCCACCATTCCCCCAAACAAATCCGATTAAAACTTTCAAATAACCATTTTGTTCAACATAGTTGGAATTTCTGGAAATTAGAACTGGAATCAGAGGACAAATCCCCCCCGCCTTCAGGCCCATCATTTTCCCAAACACTTCCGATCAAAATTTTGATATAGCCATTTTGTTGAAGGTAATTGAAGGGTCTGAAAATTATATCTTTGAGCATAATAACCCCCCACAACCCTAGGTGCTGAGGTTGTAATTTATGCCCTGGGCGCATAAAAGGTTTTTATAGAAAGTGTTGGTGCAAAAACCCCCATGCCGATCATTTCCCCAAACATTTCCGATCAACATTTAGATATATCCATTTTGTTCAACGTAGTTAAAAGGTCTAGAAATTTGAGGATGACAACCCCCCCCCCTCCCGATAGCCCTCAAGACAAGGGTCGTAAGTTATGCCCATAAGGCATATAAGGTTTTTATAGAAAGTTTTGTCATAGAAGCTTCAAAAAAGGCTCATTCGATTGGATATTGAGAGGACTTGAGCCTTTTTATTAGACGAAAGTGATCAGAGGGCAAATGCCCCCTCTCACCCCCACGCCCATCATTTCCCTAGGCACATTCAATCAAAATTAGAGATAGCTATTTTGTTCAACGTATTAAAATAACTCATTCTTAAATTAGTTCATTCGATTGGAAATTGAAAAAGCTAGTGCCCTTTTAAACTGTCGAAAATGTTTGGACGGCAAATAATCCCCCTTCCACGCCGACCTTTTGCCCAAACACATTCAATCATATTTCTGAGGTAAGCATTTTGTTGAAAGTAATTGAAAGGTCCATAAATTATGTCTTTGAGTATGGCAACCGCCCCCCCCCCCATCAGCAACCCTCAGGGCAAGGGCTGTAAGTTATTCCCTGGGGCAAATAAGGTTTATATAGAAAGACTGATCGTTTATACATCTGAGGGGGGCTCATTGGACTGGTAATCAGAAGTTCTATTATCCTTTTTAAGATTGAGAGTGACCGAAAGGTGGATACCCCTCCCCCCACAGCCTAGTATTGTTCTTATAGAAAGCTTTGTCATAGAAACTTCAAAATGGGCTTATTCGATTGGAAATTGAAAGAGCTAGTGTCCTTTTTTATAGTCGTAAGTGATTGGAGGGAAACTAAACCCCCTCTCAAGCCCACCATTTCCCCGAATACGTTCAATCAGAATTTTAGATAGCCATTTGGTTCAACGTAGTTGAAAGGTTTGGAAATTATGTCTTTGAGGATGACAAACCCCCCACAACCCCCAGGGCAAAGGTTGTAAGCTATTTCCTGGGGGAATATGAGGTTTTTAATAGAAAGCATTGTCGTAGAAACTTCAAAAAGGGCTCATTCAGTTGGGAATTAAGAGGGCTAGTGTCCCTATTAATAGTAAAAAGCAATCGGAGGGCGAATGACCCCCCCCCCCCTCCTGTGCCCATCATTTCCCCAAACATTTTCGATCAACATTTTAATAGAGCCATTTTTTGAACGCTGTAGAAGGGTCTGTAAATTATGACTTTGAGTATGACAACCCTCCCCACAGCCCTCAGGGCTAAGGTTGTACGTTATGCCCTGGGGACACATAAGGTTTGTTCTTATAGAAAGTGTTGTCGTAAAAACTTTAAAAAGGGCTCATTCGATTGGAAATTGAGAGGACCATTACCCTTTTTAACAGTCGAAAGTAATCGGAGGGAGAATCACCCCCCTCACGCCGATCATTTTCCAGACATTTCTGGTCAACATTTTGATATGGCCATTTTGTTCAAAGTGTTGACAGGTCTGGAAATTATGTCTTTGAGGATAACAAATCCCCCCAGCACTGAGGGCCCTGGAGGCATATAAGGTGTTTATAGAGAGCATGGTAATATAAATTTCGAAGGGGGCTTATTGGATTGCTAATCAGACGCTCTAGTGGTCTTTTTCAGAGTCAAAGCGATCGTAGGACAGCTATCCCCCCCAATCACACACACACGTTATTTTGTCCCGAAATTTCTATAATAAAACTTTTGAGATAACCATTCTATTCAAAGTAATCTAAGTATCATATAACAAGACTTTTAGGGTTGAATCAAACCCCAGAGATTACGGTCAAGGGTTGTAGGTTATACCCAGGGGATGTTAAAGGTTTTTATGGAAGGGATGGCTGTTTAACTTTAGAAATGCCTCAGTCTTTTTCCCTGAAAAAGACTATGTCAATATAAAACTAGCAAGAAACTATTTAAAAAAAACTTTTTCCACAAAATAAGTATTTCAAAAAAAGTAAAGAACTCCATTAGACCCGAAATAAACAAAAATAGAATCAAATAATCTACCAAGCATACAAATACCACAAATTAGCATCAATAAATATATGAAACCCAAAACAAACAGAAATTGAAATAAATAACAGTCAAACTCGAAACGAGCAGAAATAAATATGAGTAGGGTTCTAAACCGCTATGCTTTCTAAAATCCAGAATATAATTTTTACTTTACTAAAAAAATTTCAAATGAATTTACTGAAAAAAATTTGCATTGTCAGTTTAATATACATATGCTGATATACAGCAAAAAAATACAGAAAGAAAAATGTGAAAGAAATACTAATCAAGTATGTACTATATAATAAGTACTATGTAGTATGTAGTAAGTATGGCAAAACAAAACATTAATGGCAAAGAGATTAATGGCAAAACAAAAACAAAGGGGGGGGGAGGATAAAACGATAATACTTTATTAAAAATATCTGATTGACAAATGCTTTCCTATCTC
>JAQQPU010000763.1:58159-98619 GCA_029168905.1 Artemia sp. Kazakhstan ARC1039 | reverse complement strand
CCCCCCCCCCCCTTGAATTTCGTGAATTGACACCCTTGGTCGCAAGTTTACGATTAGTTGCTAATCAAGTGTTTGTCTGCCCTACCGATTTTTTTTTTGGTATTTGTCTGCCCTACCAAATGACAGGAGTATGCATGACTCTCTTATTGGACACATACTTGTCAGGTTAGTTTTTGGAAAGGCATGCCTGCCTAGAGTCTTAGGCATGCTGATCAAGAATTCAAAAAGAGGCAAACAAGGCACACCCGCCTATGGTCTTAAGAAGGTTGACCAAATAAGAGAGTCATGCATACTCCTGTCATTTATCCGTGCCCCAGCCATTTAAACATTTGCCTCTCAATTACTTGGACTATCTGTCTTGACTTTCTGTCCTACAGTTACCCAGCGTCTTGATGCAACCTATTGTAAAATATTTGATAACTTCAATTCAAATTGACACACAAGTCAATTTGAATCATCAATAATAAAACAAAAAACAGGACTATTTTAGCGCATGGCTTGCTCCTTGGTCAGACCAGATTTGTTTGCCTATATACTTCGGTCAAAATATAAATTCACTGGAAAAAGTTAAATGTAAAAATGTATTAACTGAAGAAAAACACTTACCATCCTTCTGCTAAAAGTAGTTGTCACAAATCCTTTACAGTTTGCTTGGCTAAATATTGCAACAGAGGCTCTTCGAAACACTGAAAAAAATTGAGCAAGAAACAGCTATTCAAAACAGGTATTCCTTCGTAATTTACATGATTGTGTCTGATTATTATAACCAGAAATCTGATTACCATGGGGAATGTAGGTGCGCTTTGACTATGAAATTAAGTGTAAATAAGGCCAGATTCAGATGAATGGAATAAGAAAATATGATTTGACACATAATGCAGGTGCCACAAATCCACCTTTTCTTCTTCTTTCTTTTTTATAAAATACAATTGGCGGCAAGCAGACCAATGGGAAGGCTGGGTCTTCCCATTTCATAACTCACTTCTTTTGTGTAGATTATGAGGCTTTTTGGCAGATAGAACAGCTTTAATAAAGGCATGAATTGTTGGCCAGGAGGCAATTGCCACCCCAGATTTTGATAAAAACATTTTTAGATATTTTCATTGAAAAACTCCGTTCTCGGATGTTTATGTTCCGCAGATATTTCATTGAAAAACTTGATTTTTTGGATGTTCCGTACATTATAACAGATACTTGCCTTTATGCAATTTCCTACTCCTTAGAATAGTTTACTGAAAGAGTAGAGATACTCGAAAATCATCCTGCCTGCATAGAAACCACATTTTGATTTTATTCTGGCCAAGTAAAATTTACCTCTTTCATAACAGGACAATTCTCCCCCTCGAACTTAAATCTCTTATATATTCAGACATTTTAAAAGATTACAGAATAGCGAAAGAAAAACAAAATTTAAACTTAATATCCAGCTGTAATATTGACCCTCTTTCTTTTTATTAGCCTATTCAACTAAATAAAATGAACAAGTTAAAAAAAAAATTCGTCACAGAAGAATCTTATAAAATAGTTTGTGATAAAAACTGTAAGTAAAAACTGACTTGGGCCAATATTCACTAAAACTAAAAATGGAATTCTCATGACAATTGCAAAACCGACAGTATTGGTTTTGTATGCTGATTCTAAATATATGAAATTCTTTCAGTTTATTGTTACCCAGCCAAAACTAAAAATTTGAGAAATTTGCCTGATTTTCGAAAAAAGGGGAAACCATCAAAAAAGCAAGCGATCTTGTTGAAAATCCCATTAATAGATACATCATATCAGAGAACCCTACTGCATAGGTTTCAAGCTCCAATCTTCAAAATGTGCAGTTTCGCATTGTTTTTCAGAAGAAACATCGTCGATGCATGTTTATTTGTTTTGCTTTATCCCAGGGGTGATTGTATCAAACCAAAGGCCCAAGATAATTCGGAGGGAGCTCATTCAAACATAAATTTGAAGCTCTTTTTTAAGTGACCATACAGGTTGGGCCATGGGAAAGTCTAATTTTCTTCCATTTTAGGACATCAAACTACGACCTTACCCCAAAGAGGACGAATTTGCGATCAATTTCAAATTCTGAGAAGCTAATTGATTTAAAAGTATCAATAACTATATTTTAGGCTTCCCAGTTGCAGAAGAAGTAACGCCACACGGCGGCAGTATTGATTCGCTTTATTTGTAATGAAATTAGTCTAAGTTTGGTGATCTGTTATTGCATATCAGTTATAATGAGGGGGGATTCGTTGTTTAGGTGAGGATAGGGTAGATTCCTAAAAAAGTACAATTTAATAGACAAAGTCCTTACTCTTCATGAGGCTTCAGATAAATAATGAAAGAGGTAGATGGGAGTAAGAATTAACTAAAATGTTTCTCTTTAGAGCTAAAATATTACATTCCCATATCTACCAGCACAGAAGTGAAAAGGCAAGGCAGGCCATCATCAGCCCTGACAGGAAATTTCTTTTGGAGCGACAAATACTGCTAGGAACATAGTTTTCAGCTATTTTAAATGGTAATATTTTTCTTTTTCTATTTATATGAAGTATGTAGGATATTAAGTTTCTATTTATATACTAAATTGAAGTACTTCAGTGCATTTAAACAAATGTATGTAATGTATTTACCGATGAGGAAATCCTACTGTAGAGGTTGTGATAGCATCAGTTATGCAGAAGATCAAAAGTCTTAAATAATTTCCATCCATACAAACAAAAATACTCCTTTTCATCCAACCGAAATTCTTTAGCAGTAATATTAATAAGGACTCTTTAGCAAAATTACTATTCATCGCTAATTTTTAAAGTATATTCAAATTTTATCCAAAATTGAAATTGCAAATTTAAACGTAGGACAGTACTAATCAACACACAATTATTGATTTACACATTTCAAAGGCAATTGACTAGGGATTTAACGGACCGGTACCTCAAAATAGCAGGCCAAAATCTTGGTCAGGCCTGGGTATGATTTGGAACAAAAAGTAGTATGGGGTCAATTCCATTAACAAGAGCCCTATCCCAGCGAACTAACAGAGTTACCAATCCCTCATATCCCCTCTACTGCTAAAAAGAGCCTTACAATTTTTTCGGAAAAAGCATTTTCTCGGTGAAATCATTTAATTGATACGAAAAGAGCCCTATATATATATATATATATATATATGGTGTAATCTCAACTTCCGATTGATAAGAAAAATTCTTAGAAATGCTTGCCGGCTGTTATATCTGTGAAAAGGGCCTTCAGATACAAGCGGCCAGGCGCGCGGTACTCATCACATGATCATTGATATAAAAGTAACTTCTAAGGAGAGTCTTAGCATTTTCCGGAAACAATATATTCTCGATGAAACCATTCAATTGATACAACAAGAGCCCTATACACATAGTATTATTGTAATTTCCCGTTGATAAGGAAAATCCTTGGAATTGTCTGCCAGATATATTTTTTGAAACAATACCTTTGATAGTTGTTCAATAATTGAAGTGAACTTGAAGTAACATGATGTCTACTAAACAAAGTTATGGATTCTAATATACAATTAGAAAATATGTTTTTGTACTCTAATAATATCGAGCCGATTATTGATCATTGGTAATTGATTATGACTACAATCGGCCGGGTATCATTTTTTGTAATGTAATGGTCCTGAGCACCCCAGTTTTCCATTACCAGGGCTTGCGCATGAGTTTGGGCCCCCGCATTCCCATTCAAGCCACAATGTCCCCCATCAGGGCTCTGAGTCCCCCTCCAGAGCAACATGTCCCCCTAGAGGCCCCGAGCCCCCCCATCCCCCCGGGACCAATGCCCCCCCTCCCGAAAAAATTCTTCCCCTTGTTTTTGGAACATAATTTTTGAACTTCGAATTTTTAATGCGGCCGCCCCAATAGTACTCTGTGGTTAGACATCGGCGGTAGACGGTTATTTTTATGTTTTGGTCAATATTAATTGTGCACTAAAAGGATAAACGCTTACATCATATTAGAAAAGTGATGATGAAGTATTCAAATCCACATGATAAAGTTATCGTTGCGTTTAATGCTAACAAGGATAAATATTTGAACTATGATACAAGCTTTAATGGAGATCATATTGGAAATGTATGCGTGCGTCGTCATGACAGTGAGAGATTAAATTGCTTTGGAGTATCGAAAAAATTCGACATTGCTGATGGTGGATATGCGCGAGTGACGTTTCCAGAGAAGCTAGTGCTCAAAGATAATACAAGTCTGAAACTAATAGTTGACGACTAGGACCAATTTCTGGCTTCTGGTTCTGGTAACACGCTACCCATTGATAGATCCTATCGTCATCTTTCCAGTATTAGTATTCAAATGAAAGCAAAGGGGAAAAGAAAGGCATACTGTTGCAATAAAGTCATAAAGTATATCATGTCAATGTGCCAAAACTGCGAACTATGTAAAAATAATGAGGTAATAGACAGTGAAATCGAAAGCAAAATAAAAATGGCATTGGCAGACAGCATAACAACGGGGCTATAAAGATGAATTAATGAAAAACAAAGCACCTACAAACATAACTACTATCATCGATGGTCTACCAACAGATACAGTCAATGACAAAACCAATGATAAAATGTATCATGAAGTTGTAACTGAATCCATGTTCAAATTTATGTGTCACTAAAAAAATGGAACAGTTGACATGCCAAGAAAAAAATAATGAAATATTTTATGGAATATACTCACAGCATTCATTTTTTTAGGATGATACTCTACATACCAGTATTTTAATAAAAATAGTTTATACATTACTTTGTTGTGTCTCCATTAATTTTAGGGTACGATAGCAAATCGAACGTTTAGAAGGTTTATTAAAAAGCCAGAGAAGTAAGAAAAGGAACAGAGAGACAGGCAAACAGCCGCTCAGATACACAGGCATAGAGAAAGAGAGACAAAAAGCACAAACAAACTAATAGTCAGACACACGAACACACAACGACAAAAACAAAGAGAGGCAAACACCCACTTATTTTTTACATGTCTTAAAATGAAATAAATTATACTTAAAACAAAAGAAATTCACTTGTGATATTTTCCTATTAGAAAAATAACATTTTTAGTGACACTTTTTTCTTTTTTTTGACTTACAATTTTTTGGGACTTAGAAATTTTTCAACTTTTTTTCATGTCTTAACATGGCATAATATGTACTTAAAACAAAATTTCACCTGTGATACATTCGAAATATGAAATTAAGATAATATAGATATGTTAGTCAGGATTTTTCCTATTAGAAAAATAATGTTTGGGGTGAATTTTTTTTCCTTAGAATTTTTATACAAGAGTCTGAAATAGGTGAATCAGGCTTTTGCCAAAGTCTGAGAGAGATGAATAGGATTCTTTTTAGAGTTAGAGAAATACGAAGTGAGAATTTATCAAGATTCAGTCAGACACAGACACTACTACCAGCTCACAAGTGGTATATTAGAGTTTGAAATAGATGAATTAGGTTTTTACCACAGTCTGAGAGAGATGAATCGGTTTCTTTTTAGAGTTAGAAACATATGAAGTATGAATTTATCAAGATTCAGTCAAACACAGACATTACTATCAGCTCACAAGCAGTATACCAGACCTTACCTTAGACCTTAGATCCGCCTGTGCCTCCAGAGGCACCCAGGGCATCAAGAAGGAGCCGCCAATCTTCCAAAGGTTAGCTTCTGCCATTATGTCCCCCCACTGAGGTTGGATTTATGCGTGCAGGTTACGGGGATCTGCCACGCCACTGCGGCGTGGACCCAATAAGTGGCAATGGAGCGCTGCATTTGGTATACGGAGATTGTCCATACGTAGTACGTGGCCAAGGTACCTCCATCGGCGAACTACTAAGATATATGTCACAAGAGGTTGGGCTGTCTTGTCGCGGATGGATTGGTTAGTTATTTTCTGCTGCCAACGGATGTTGAGAATTATTCTAAGACATATGTTTTCGAAAGCAAGTATTCTTCTCTCTTGTTTCTTGTTCAGGTGCCAAGTTTCGACTGCGTAAAGTAGCACTGCCATAACATTGCTATTGAAGAACTGTGGCTTTAGCCTTATAGATAAGCTTTAAGACCGTCAATTCTTTATCTAATCTACTGAAGGAACCATTAGCTTGGCCAATTTTTGTGAGCACTTGTTTTGTGGTCGATTCGGTTTTTTCTATTATGCTTCCCAAGTATTTGAAAGGGACAACTTCCTCTATGTGTCGGTCTCCGTAAGTGATGCTAAGGGGTGAGTCTGTGGTAGCGATGCATTTAGTTTTCTATACTAGAGTCTAAATAAATCAATTAGGTTTTTTACCAGAGTCTGACAGATATGAATCAGATTCTTTTTAGAGTTAGAAACATATGAAGTATGAATATATCAAGATTCAGTCAAATACACACTACTATCAGCTCACAAGTAGTATACTAGAGTCAGAAATAAATTAATTAGGTTTTTAAACAAAGTCTGAGAGAGATGAATCAGATTCTTTTTAGAGTAAGAAACATATGAAGTATGAATTTATCAAGATTCAGCCAAACACAAACGCTCCTACCAGCTCACAAGTGGTATACAAGAATCAAATTAGGTGAATTATTTTTTTTCATTAAAATCTGAGAGAGATGATTCGTATTCTTTTTAGAATTAGAGACATATAAAGTGGGAATTTATCAAGATTCAGTCAAACACGGGCACTACTACCAAGTCAAAAGTGACATACTAGAGTTTGAAATAGATGAATTAGGTTTTTACGAAAGACTGAGAGAGACGAATCAGATTCTCTCTAGAGTTAGACACTTATGATGTGGGAATTTATCAGGATTCAATCAAACACAGATACTACTATAAGCTCACAAGCGGTATACTAGAGTCTGATATAGATGAATTAGGTTTTTACCAAAGTCTGAAAGAGATAAATCGGATTCATTTTGGAGGTAGAGACATATGATGTGGGAATTTATCAAGATTCACTCAGACACAGACACTAGTATCGGCTCACAAGTGCTATACCAGAGTCTCAAATATGTGAATTATGTTTTTACTATAGTCTGAGAGAGATGAATCGGCTTCTTTTTACAGTTAGAGACATATGAAGGGAGAATTTATCAAGATTAAATGATTTCACAAATAATATACTAGTGATATACTAGAGTCTGAAATAGATTAATTAGGTTTTTATCAAAATCTGAGAGAGATGAATCAGATTCTTCTTAGAGTTAGAGATATACGAAGTGTGAATTTATCCGGATTCAGCCAGGCACAGACACTACTATTAGTTCAGAAATAATATACTAGAGTCAGAAATAGGTGAATTCAGTTTTTTTACCAAAGTCTGAGAGGGATAAATCGGATTCTTTTTAGAATTGGAGACATGAAGTTGAAATTTGTCAAGATTCAATCAAATACAGACACTACTATCAGCTCAAAGTGGTATACTAGAGTCTGTAGTAGAGGAATTGGGTTTTTACCAAAGGCTGAGAGATATGAACCGGATTCTTCTTAAAATTTGAGACATAAGATGCGGAAATTTATCATGATTAACTCAGACACAGACACTACTATCAGCTCACAAGTGGTATACTAGAGTCTGAATCTCATTTCAAACTCTAGTATACCACTTCTGAGCTGACAGGAGTGTCTGTGTCTGATTGAATCTTGATAAATTATCACTGCATATGTCTCTAACTCTAAGAAGAATCCGATTCATGTCAGTCAAACTTTGATGAAAACCTAATTCACATTTTTCAGACTCTAGTATACCACTTGACACAGTAGTGTCTGTGTCTGAGTGAATGTTGAGAAATTCCCGCATCATATGTCTCTAACTGTAAAAAGAATGCGATTCATCTCTCTCAGACTTTGGTAAAACCTAATTCATCTATTTCAGACTCTAGTATACCACGTGTGAACTGATACTAGTGTCTGTGTTTGACTGAATCTTGATAAACTCAGACTTTATATGTTTCTAATTCTAAAAGGAATCTGATTCATCTTTATAAGACTTTGGTAAAAAACCTAATTCATTTATTTGAGACTCTAGTATATCACTTGTGAGCTGATAGTAGTGTGTGTTTGACTGAATCTTGATAAATTCATACTTCATATGTTTCTAACTCTACAAAGAATCCAATTCGTCTCTCTCAGACCTTGGTAAAAACCTAATTCACCTATTTCAGACTCTAGCATACATATTCCAAGTAAAAAATGTCACTACGAGCATTATTTTTCTAATAGGAAAAATCATGACTAACATATCTATATTACTTCATTTCATATTTAAAAAATATCACAAGTGAATTTCTTTTTTTGTCATTTTGTATATTTTATGTCATTTTCAGACATGTTAAAAAAATAAGGGGTTGTTTGTCTCTCTTTGTGTGTTCGTCTGTTTTAGTTTATGCGTTAGTATGTTCTTTTTTCTCTCTTTCTCTCTCTCTCTCTCCGTTCCTGTGTATCTGAGTGGTTGTTTGCTTGTCTCTTTGTTCCTTTTCTTACATCTGACTTTTAAAAAAAATTCTAAACCTTCGATTTGCTACCATACCCTAAAATCAATGGAGACATAACAAAGTAATGCATATAATACTTTTATTGAACCAGTGGTATGTAGAAAATCATCATAAAAAATGAATGCTTTGAGTTTATTCAATAAAATACTTCATTATGTCTCTTGACATGTCAATTACTCCATTATTTTAGTCATACATGGGTATTAACATGGATTCAATTACAAGTTCAACGCACATTTTATCATTGGTATTATTGAGATCATTGACTGTATCTGTTGGTAAACCATCGATAATAATAGTTATGTTTGTAGATGCTTTGTTTTTAATTATTTCATCTTTATAGGCCCGTTGTTATGCTGTTTGCCAGTACCCTTTTTATTTTGCTTTCGATTTCACTGTCTACTACCACATTATTTTTACATAGTTTACAGTTTTAGTCCATAGACACGATATGCATTATGACATTACTGCAACAGTATGCCTTTCTTTTCCCCTCTTCTTTCATTTGAATTCCAATACAGTAAAGATGGCAATAGGATCTAACAACGGGTAGAGTGTTACCAGAACCATAGGCAAGAAGTTGTCCCTGGTCATCAACTATTAGTTTCAGATTTGCATTGGTTTTGAATACTAGCTTCTCTGTAAATGTTACTCTCACATATCCACAATCAGCAATGTTGAATTTTTTCGATACTCTAAAAGAAATTTAATCTCACACTGTCATAACAACGCACGCCTACATTTCCAATGTGATCTCCATTAACGCTTGTCTCATATTTTCCCCCTAATCTTTTGGAGATTCTCTGCATCTGCTCTAGTGGCCATAAATTCAAAATCTATTGAGCTAACCTCTTCAGAATCGATGACATTATGAAAACGACCTTTACAGATGGTACGATCACAGTAACACGGTATTTCTATTTGAATATTTTTATCCATACACAACGAGTTTTTTTAAGCTGTATTCGGCAATAGTTTGTAGGAAACTGATAAGAAACGTTTGGATGAACTAAACAACTTGGGACTTTTTCAACAGTCAGTGAGGTTTGAACGACATTCTCAAGAGACACATGACCGTGAATTTCCATAGATTTTTAACTATAATCTGAGATAAGTGAACTATATTTTTTTCAAGCACAGAAACACGAGAGAAGAATTTTTTTCAACAGTCATTGACACATAAGCGCAGATTTTTTTTCAAGAGTTAGACACAGATGAATATAATTTTCAAAAGTCAGAGACACTTGAGCAGTATTTTCATTTTTCTTTAATTCAGAGACAGGTGAACGTAATTTTTCCAAAGTCAGGAACATGCGAACCAGATAAATTTCTTCAAAAAGTAAAAAAAAAATCTCTGCTGCCATATATAAAACTAGCAGAATATATAGTAGCACAATCAGCTATGCTGCAATCTATAACCATAGTGGAATAGATGGCAGCTTTGAATAATCTAAAAAACTATTTGTCTTTTTCAGCTTTTAGAAAAACAAATCTGGTTCGCATGTTCCTGACTTTGGAATAATCCCGTTCACATGTCTCTGAATTTGAAAAAAAAATTAAACTTACTTTTAGACCATTTAAATTTATAGCTCGCAGAAAAAAAGGTTCTATGCATCTTATAAAGCATATTTTCAACCATTACAATGTAAGACCCATCGCTAATATTGGCTCTATGGATCTTATAGAAAATATTTTTACGCAATTTAAATGTAAAACTCGCAGAAAATGTTAGTTCTATCCATCTTATGAAACACATTTTTAATCCATTTAAATGTAAAATTCATAGACAATATTAGTTAATGCATCTTATGAAACAAATCTTTTGATCATTTATATGTAAGAATCGCAAAAAATATTAGTTCCATGCAGCTCATGAGATATTTTTTTAGACTATTTAAATATAAAAGTCACAGAAAATATTGGTTCTATGCAGTTCATAAGACGGATTTTTAAACCATTTAAATTCAAAACTCACAGAAAGTGTTGGTTCTATTCATCTTATGAAACATACTTTTAATCCATTTAAATGTAAAGCTCATAGAGAATATTGCTTTTATGCATTTCATAACTCGCAAAAAATAGTTGTTCTATGCAGCTTATGAAACACAGTGTATGATCATTTAAAAGTAAAAATCACTGAAAATATAGTCAGAGTTTTTAAAAATAAATTATGGTTTTTATTTATTTTTTCAACTTTTGAAAAAAAAATCCTGTTCTTGTGTCTCTGACTTTTGGAAAATAAAACTCGTTGACGTGTCTCTGACTTTTGAAAAAAATCAGACTCCCACGCTTCTGGCTTCGGAAAAATAATCCAGATCACATGTCTCCGTTGATGCGTGTCTGACTTATGAAAACTGTTAACGTATCTCTGACCTTTGAAAAAAATCTCCTCCATCGTCTTGAAAAATAAAAATAAAGTTCTGGACCAGTCACTGAGTACCACAGTTTAGCTGAAGAATGTCATTGTCAATGAACTATCATGAGACACTACATGGCTTGGGGTGCTCACTTATAGAACACACCCTACTATGCTTATGTTTGAGTTGTGAAAAGAAAAGAAAAGTAAGCTAAAACATGTTTATTGCTTAAATGTATTCAATAAAGAAAAATATACATATTTAAATAATAAAAATAACATTTAAAGGTCACTATTCCTCATCCAAAAATGAAGATTCCATAATAATAGTTTAGCTTTAGCATATACTTTATTGTATCGTATATATTTAGAATCATTAGATATTTGTTTAGGTATCCACTGTGCAAAGTATCTCACTTCATCTTCAGGTCTATGATCTAACGACATAAGCCTTCAAATTTGGTGCAGTTAAATTCTTCTAAATTAAAAAGTGGGATATCAGGCTCACATTGTTCAATTAGTTTTGTCTGTAGGAGCATTATCTTTTACAAATAATATCTTAATTCCAAAAACGTTACATATTTCCTTCACTTCTTCCTGAACAGTCTTCAGTTCTGTACCACTTGCAGTATAAGGCTTAATCACTTGTTCATAAAATCCCTTTTGGTTCATATGACGTAATGTAGAACACCACAATCTTCTATCATGCTCATACATATTGTATTTTACTTCCCAATGGTAACAGTCAATTTCTTTATCCTGTTCATCTAGCAATAAAACTGTTGCTTCAAAATAATACCACAAGATGAGTGTTTCAGTCCAATAAATTCCGTATTAAAATTAGTCCAATCATTTTCTAATCTTTTCTACTTGATCCTAAAGATCGTAAATTCAAACACTCTTGAACTAATGATATTGCAGTGATTTGTTCAAACATTTTATGAAATTTCCTAAGGTAAGAGACATCAATTGTACGACTGACTTGACAGCCAATCAGAAGCACGTAACAGGGTTTTTTTCCAAGCACCTTGCCAGCAAATCCGAAGCATGTGGTTGTATTGCAACGCGTACTCCTGGAAGTAGGTGTACTATATTTTAGATCTACAGCGTCGAAAATGGTTTGACTAAAAGCTAGAAAGACATGGAGTTGTACAGTCGCCTGATTTTTGTCGTATTAAAATTCCCATCTCCCTATAAGAGCTCCTACTCCCTGAGAATTTTTCGTGTTTCAATAAGTGGATAAGTTCAATAAGTTCTAAATAGTATTTATTATAGGAGAAATATAAACATATTCATTAACAAAAAGTATATTGTAAGTCCTTTTAATTGAATTTTTTATTAATAAATAACGAAGGGTTTTAAAATAATCAAGAAGTAAAAAACAAAATTAGTTAAACAACGTGTTAAAACAAGTCGCGATAACAAAAATCCATTTCGTGAAAGAATTCTTTTTCTCTGTCTTTCAAATGAATAACCATATTTTCTAAAGTGTTGATCAAACTGGTTTTGTCTCCAACTTCTTGTTCAAGGCGTTCTGAGCCTGTTTCTAATGTATTGTTTTTTATTTGGAGATATGCTACAAAAGTCTTTAGACATGAAATTTCTTTTTCGTCTTTTACAGTAGCTTCTTGTTTCTCTTTCAAAATTTGATTATATTCCATATTCAATTTAGCAACTATCCCTTTTGAAGACTTGTTTGGGTTTAAAAGGAGAGTTATATATACTAATGCTTGTTCTAGGTGACATCTCCAATAAATTTTCTTGAGTCAAGTCTTTCATTTTCACTTAGAAATGTACTGTTTTCAATTTCCAACTTAGTAATTTGTTCCTTCAATAGCGAATTTTCACACAGAGCAGTAGGAAGTTGAGTTTCAGCTCTGTTCGAAGAATCTGGAGTTTTATACGGAGTTTTTGTTTTGGCAGTCTCTGGGACTGGTTGAAATTTATGAAGTTAATTGAAAGTGATGTCTTTTAGATTTATTTTCTTTGCAGAAATTTGTTCTTGAAAAAGTAAGAGGGAGTTGGAAATATTGAAAAGGAACTTCAGAAAAAAAGAGAAAGAGAGCACTTACCAACTTAATTAAAAGGATTTGTCCATGCACTTTGATAGCTAAGTAAGTTCGCGCAACATAGATTTCCAAAGCAATTTGCTGGTCAAACAAGTTACCAACTTACATAACAAGGATTTACCAGACACTTTGGATTGTCTTTAAGTTTCTACAATTATGATTATAGCGATGGTGGGAGTTTGTTGCTGCCCCTCGAATTTTATTCTTTTTCTTCTAATTGGCATATTCTTTACCTATATAGTGTATCGTAAACATTTGCAATATATATTAGCAAATCTGCAATTATACTATCGTTATAAGTGGGAAGGTAAGGTCTTAATAAAAAAAAGTTCTTAGACCATAGTTACTTATTCTCCAATCACTTTTGACTAAAAAAAGGGTACTAAGAGTCTGATTTTCTGATTGAACAAGAATCCTCCGAAGTCTCTATGACAAAAAAGGGGGGGGGGTGTTAGTTCCCCTTATGTATGGGATACATCCCTCTCGTTCTTGGGTTGGACATTGCTATTTTATTTCAAGATAAAAGCATAGATCAGAAATAGGCTACTCCTGGTAATCCAGAGGGGTCATATTTCATTTTCTATCTCTCCTTCCTTCTGTAAAACTATTTCTGTGTTTATCTAAAGTATTATTGAAATTTAGTCAATTTGGACACAGAAATGCACTATCAAATTGTTTCTGCCCTCCTCCCCCTTGATATGGATAGCTAGATGTATGAAGCTAAGAGAGGAAGGGAAATAATAAATGAAAAATAAAACCAAAAAAGGGTGAGAAAACGAGGATTTTGTCAGCCAGTGGCAAAATATGAAAACAAAAAACAAGCAAATATTTCGACAAGGACCTTCGCCAAGTCGTCCCCAGTGCTAAACAAAATAGAAAAAAACAACAAGAATCCGACCTTTTGGAGTTTACTGTACAAGATCCGAACAGACACTGAATGAAAGGCCAAGCCGAAACCAATGAAAAAAGGGCTTTACCAAAGAAATTAGGCAAGAATGTCTTACCTCGCAATACCTTTTGCTCTTCTGCAATTTTCTACCTCTCCCTCCTTCTGCAAAACTGTTTCTGTGTTTATCTAGAATATTATTGAAATTCAGTCAATTTGGACATAGAAATGCACTATTAAATTGTTTCTGCTCTCCTCCCACTTGATATGGATAGCTAGACTAAAAGCTAGACTAAAGGAAATAATAAATGAAAAATAAAACCAAAAAAGGGTGGAGGCAACTTTAATATCTACTGTAAATGGCCTACCGCAATATTTTAAATAAGTAATTGAGATAAAAAAATATATTAACAGGAATTTGGCTATAAATAGAGACACCGGAGACATTTCATTAGGGCTAATTTATAATAATTTTATACTAAAAGACTCAATTGATATTTGCACCCAATTGAATTTAAGAGAACCTATTAACATATCTAATGAAAACCGAAATTGCAGAAGAGCAAAAAGTATTGCGAGGCAAAACATTCTTGCCAAATCTCTTTGGTAAATCCCTTTTTTAAATTGGTTTCGGCTTGGTCTTTCATTCAGTGTCTGTTCGGATCTTGTACAGTAAACTCCATAAGGTTAGATTCTTGTTTTTTTCTATTTTGTTTGGCACCGAGGACGAATTGGCGGAGGTCCTTGTCGAAATATTTGCTTGTTGTTCGTTTTCATATTTTACCACTGTCTGACAAAATCCTCATTTTCTCACCTTTTTTTGGTTTTACTTTTCATTTATTATTTCCTTTCCTCTCTTAGCTTCATACGTCATGTATAGCCAGTGTGGTCTTAGAAAGTATTTATGGATAGCTAGTGAACCTTCATCAAATTTCTATCACTTTATTTCTATTTCAGAGCGTTCTTCCTTCAAAACAGTCAAATAAGAGTCAAGTTTCTGGGTAGAGCCCGTCGATTTAGAGGTGGTAGCTCCTTTAACATTGAATAATTTGCCTCTGCTTTAAGTTTAAACGTAAGTCTTTCTTTTAATTTAAATTGTTTTTCGCTGTTTCTTTCTCCTAATTCCTCGAGTCTTTGAGTTCAGTCCCCTAAAAATCTGAGATTTCACAGTTAATGATCATTTCCTATATTTTGGCAAAAAACAAATTGCATATATCTGTAACTATTCACACATTCACTTGCCCATCCAACTCTTGCCCATCCGACTTAATTCACTTGTCCATCCAACTCTCAATTGAGGGAATCTGAAGGGCATTTTGTTATCCTTTTCTTATAACGTTAATTATTATGTATGATACAAAAAAAAAACTTTAGTCCGTAGACCCATCCCTGAAAGTTTCATTTTCCTAACCTAACCCCTTTTCCAAGAAAGCCAGAAGTAGCTAAAGTAGAATTTTGCATCTTTACAAACATCTCTTACAAGCGTCATTATTGTGTCAATTTCCAAAGTTTTGTAGTCTGACCAAGCAGAATTTTCCTCCAATTTTCTTTGTAAGGCCTGCTCACATTTATGGACATCGCATGAAGTGTACATAGAAACTGCATCGAAACATTTCATGCGATATCCATAAACCTTTTATCAAAATATAAGGAAAAGGAGGGGGAAGATAATTTTTCCCTGGGTAATATTATGTAATCTTGACGTTTATACCTATTCATTGTAATAACTAAATAATTTGTAAATGTGTTTTAATAAAACAAACTGTGATAAAAGCCATTTTCCCCCATCCATATTAATTAAAATAGTGCAACAAATAAAACTTTACTCATTTTTTTTACAGAGTCACAATATTTCCTTTTGTCAGAACTTTGTTTCACGATAGTTGTTATTCAATGATGCAAGTAACAGATCATTGGCTCCAATAGTTAAGCAAGGGTATTCAATCTGTAATTCTATCAATTACCGTATCTCGCTTTATATAGGGCTTTTTTAAGGCCATGGCTTTTTCTCCTATTAGGCTCCTTATTCTAAAATCAACAATAAGCGTTTTCCCCAAATCATGTTGACACATCAGTTAGATAACTAGGTTTTTCCCCAAGGTCTTCCCTTGTTGACAAACTAGTTAGGTTTCCACAAGATCTTACATTGTTGACAAACTAGTTAGGTAACTAGGATTTTAACCAAGGTCTTCCCTCATTGACAAAAACATCCCTGGGTTTACCCAATTACCTTGACCTTGGGACTGAGGGGCAACGTGTTCCCTATTAAACGTGTAGGGAAGCAAGCTAAATGGTACCTTATATACTACTAATTTATTCCGTATAGGAAATGGCTGCCCTTTCCTCATTCCCACCTCCAACTCATAGTCGTAGAAAATTCGGAGGATACTCTTTCAATGAGAAATTGAGAGTTCTAGTCCTTTTTTAACAAGTCAAAAGTGATTGGAAACCAACCAGCCACAGGGGCCTATTTTACCGAGTGTATTTACCGGAGGGAAGTAAAAGCCTTGACCCAATTTGAGCAGCCCTCACGGTCGTAGCCTTAGGGGACCCAATCATTTTTGTGACTACTACTGCTAGCAACAACTCACTGCAGCATCCAGCCACCTGAGGCCAACAAAGCTACACATGCTCCTCCGTCAAGCCCATCCGGGGGGGGGGGATAAACTCCTAGACCCAATTTGAGCAGCCCTCACGGCGGTAGCCATAGAAGAGATAGGGCGGAGGTGACACAGTCCTTGAATTAGGCGGGGTCTATCTGATCTCAACAGCACCCCATCATTTTTGTGACTACTACTACTAACAATAGCTCATTACAGCACCCGGCCGCCTCAAGCCAACACAGGAACCCAAGCTCCTCCTCCAAGCCCATCTATTGAAAACCTCCCTCATTCAACCTTCCTAAGAAGTTCTAATTCACATTACGTCCTTCCTTGCGACCTCCTCCCATCCTATTCAGGAACGAGCTGCTTTTCTTTGGCCCATGATGGTTGACCAAAAAGGATGATCTTTGGCAATCTCTCATCCTTTATCCGCAGAAGGTGGCCTACCCATCTTAACATTTCTCTCAGTATAGCCCTAGAACCATATTATTCGTACAGCTCACTCTTTGAAATACGATCAGTCAGACGGGTACCCAAAAGAATCCGTAGACAATTCCTATGGAAAACATCTAACAAATTCCCCTCTATCTTCCGGGGCACCCACGTTTCAGAAGCATACTAGACCACTGACTGTTATCACTATTGCTTCTAATATTCTAATCTTGGTTCGCAGACTTGTCTTCATCTTCTTCCTAACTTATTACAACTGTGAAAAAACATCCTGGGCCTTGGCTATTTCTACTTTTAACATCTTCACTAATAGTACTACATAGCTAAGTGAAGAAATCCACATGATCGATCTGCTCGTTGCCCAACATGCCCTCTCAGCCGTCACTAATCCCCGGTCTTTGCTACTTAGTCTTATTAACCACAATACTGATACTTATTCTTATGCCTTGAACTCTCAAAATCTCCATAAAATCATTCATTCTGCCAACATTTTTATCTAGGGCACTCAAATCATCAGCATAATCTAAGTCTAGGAGCATTTACTTTTCCATTTGATTGCATGCTCTCTCTTTGCCTTTGTCGTGCTTCTTAGGATAAAGTTCAACAAAATGATCCAAATAAATGGGGATAAAACACAACCCTGCTTAACTCTTGATGCAAAACTAGGCTAGCTACTAACCTCATTTTCCACCGTAGCCACAGCAATGTTATTCTTTGGAGAGGCATCTTGAGCGTCACCAGGAGACTTCCCAAGAGGGGGGAGGCAAATGTTATCAGAGGCAAAGGTTACCGGTGTTTAAATTGAAATAATGAACTATGTCGCAACGAAGTGTAAGTATGGTGAGACTCTTACAACTCACGCTTCAAATTCGTCCTAGCTAATCTTCTTTAGCGTAAAGAGATTCAGGAGGCGACAACCACCCTTTTATACGGATTAATTTCTTTTCGTTTTAAGTTTTGATGTCACTCCTTACTTTCAATTGAATTTTTTTCCACTTACTATTATAAAAAAATGAGCTAAGATCAGATTTTGTGCAAAATGATCAAAGTTTTGAATCGCCGCAAGCACAAACTAAGTCTTGACTTGGCACAAAAACTAGCCAAGTACAAGAACAAGCTAAGTCATAGCTGCATACTGCCTCGGTCCAAAACAGGCTTACTTGGTGCAAAAATGAGCCAAGTCCTTCTTTGGCTTAAAAATAAGCCAAATCCCGAGTCAATTTAAAAGACAATCTCAGTCAGAGCCGCAACCTGATTCGATTCAAAAACCATCTAGTTCCTGGTTCAGAAAAAACGAACTAAGTCGAAGGTGAAGACTGACTCAGTGCAAAACGAGTAATTACTGACCTATTATAAAAAGAAGCTAAGTCCAAAATCTGGACTGAATCAATGTGCCAAAACAATGCAAGTTGGTACAAAAAATAACTTCCCACCTAACTGAGTACACAATGGAACTACGTCATGACTCGGTGTAAATGAGCCAAGTCCTAACGCCGTGCAAAGATCTAGCCAACTCCTGACTCTGTGAAAAAGCAAGCCAAGTCCTAGCTTGGTGCAAAAACAAGAAAGCCAAGCATACAGCAAAACCTAGCAACGTATGAAGCATCCTGACTTGGTTTCAAAACAAGTCAAGTCCAGGTTACGAGCTGACTTGGTGCAAAAACGAGCTAAAATAAACATGAAGAGTGATTGTTAAATATTTACTTACAATTAAAGGTCCCAATTTCAAATTTCCATCCTAGGTGATAAGTTGCCTGAAAGTTTTTAATTGTTACAAAATATTTAAGAACAAATCTTTTCAGAAAGCAGTTCCGTTTCTGCAAGCCAACAGAAAATTATAGGCAATAATTGAGACGATAGTGTCAAGCTCAGAATGTCATACTTGGTGGCCGGTGTTTACTCATCCTGGAAAATATCTCCACCCCCTGGAAAATACCCTTCCGGGGAAAATACCCCCCCCCCTCCGTGGAAAATAAGGCTTTCCAAATTTGAGAATTTATTTAGTTTTGCTTTTTATTTTTCGTAGGGGGTAGGAATCTTGGTACTTGGCACTTGGCACTAACTTATGTTTACGCTGTGCAAAACTCGAGAAAGAACCGGTTTCTTCGCTAGTTTCTTTCAGCTTAGCACGAGACAAGACAAAGAAAAGTGACAGAATAGACGGGAAATATATAATTTGGGCTTTATATTTTCATATAAGGGGGAAAAGGTAAAGTATTTGGACAGTTTGAAGTCAAAAAACAATTCTTACTTCATAATATGCAGAATAATGGTACCTAACACATTTTGCATGCAGACCCGCTGTACTTTACTTCCCCTCCCCCCTAATGTGCAAATATATTGCCCAAATTTATTTCTAAAGTAACGAAGAAACCGGTTTGTTCTCGAGTTTTACACATCGTAAACTTGAGTGAGTGGCGTATAATACACAAGTACCGGAATTTTTCATGGAGAGAGAGAGCCAGATTTCCCGGTATTATAAAAATCTTGTTCCGTATGTTTCCCATTAACAATTACTATCTGTAAGTAATTTGAATTAGTGCAACTCGCCACTCACTCAAGTAATACACTTGAGCGAGTGGCGTATAATACACAAGCCAAAATTCCTTCTCCCTATGGAAAAAAAAAAACTCAACCAAAATACTCAAATTTGGAAAGCCTTATTTTCTGCGGGTAGATTTTTCAGAGAGGGGGGGCCGCCCCCCCCCCCGGGGGGGCGTGTATTTTCCGCGGTGGTGTATTTTCCGTGGGGATAATCACCAGGAGGGAGACGCCTAGAATCGTCATATTTATTCAATACAGGCTTAAATTAACGCTATTTATGAAAATTTTTTACCCTGACTTATCTGAGTCAGAGAGTTCGACTAAATAAAACTAAATATTTTCACCACCGTATTTGTCGAAATATTTATTATAGAGGTGTAATTTCATCCGATTACTGTTAAAAGGCTGCTTATTGGATGTTCCAGGTAGCTTTTATTCTTTGACTGTCTGCGTTTACAAATTTGAAATACGTCCCACAGAAACACTGCCTTGTCTCTGCAAAAGCCAACTTATTGCCGAACGTGTTACCCTGGGTTTCCACTGATGCGATTTCAAGCAAAAACGGCCGTTTTTCCGTGATCCGTCAAATTTCCTCCGTTTTTTGCTGCAAGTTTCTGCGTCACAACGGTTCAACGGCTGCATTGAAATATTTCTACTGAGCCGTTGAAAATTGCATCCGTTATTTTAAACTGAAAGCACTGTAGAACTATAAATTGCAAGTAAATGAGAAACTAAGCATGTTATAGATAAGACTTATATTTTTCATTAGGCATAGTTGGTCAAGGCTATTATAGGTCAGCCCTTTGAATATTTTTCTTGGCTTCTAGAATTTGATTTAGCCCATTCTTATGCATATGCTTTTTAAATATAATATAGTATCTTCACGCTTCAACGGCTGTAGTGAACCGTTTCTGTGTGAACGTTTTTGTTAATTTCCAGCAACCGCTATCCGTGAGCCGTTTTTCGTAAACAAAAATCGCACCAGTGGGAACCAAAGGTTAGCTGTTAAAACACTGGGAGGAAACGCCACTTTTCTGAAGCTTTACTATGCTCATAAAGTAGGACTTATTAGTCCCCCGATTGGGCCCAAGAAATGCTTAGACATTACTGATGAAGTACATAAAAAGTACAAATTTACATCATATTAATGATTTTGTGTTATTCTATGCAGAATAGTCTTTAATCATTTATTTCAGTTTTGTAATGTGATGGTATTGTATTATATTACTACAACTGGACAAAGTGGTAATTTAACATAAGGAACAAAATAAGCGAATCAAGTAAAGAAGTGAAATAAGTATGATTACTCTATTCAAGGTTATATCCAGCCTTCATGTTAAAATTATTGTTAAAATTCTAGATAAGGGGCTTTTGTCTATTCTATATCGAAAAGCTGCTGAGTTACGTGAATGAAACTCTCAGGAAAAGATCTAGAGCCTAAATAATCACCAGGGAATGTATTCTGAATTACCTATCTCTACCACCTCCCCCTCCAAGGGAAAGCAACCTTTTGCAATCTTGGCGTAAAAAGAGTAAACCTTGAGAAATAGATCTACCGCCTACAAGAGGCGCAAGGTGAGCGTTTTGTGCCTCATACCTTGATTGCTCAGTTCTGATATATAAGGGTTTTAAAGATTTGTGAATTTATTTTTTAAATTAAGGAAAAAAGCCTTGATTTGACTTAAGATCCTGCTGAAGTAATAGGATTTACGTTTCCAAAAGCAAAAGCTAATAAAAAAGATAATAATAATAAAAAAAATCAAAATTTGGGTAATTTTTTCTTAAAATTTTACTGAACTTTGTCTTTAAAACTTGGTATAAAACACAATCATTTTCTCAAAATTTGACAAGGCCTGGTGGCCAACTTTATTTCTGTGAAATCAAATTGACATGACTCTATTATATAGATCAAGTGACGAAAAAGGACTGCAGCTATTAGGAGTAATTAATTTGCTCAAGCGTCAAATCATAGTGTCAACAAGCCAAATTTTTCATCTATCAATAATATGTCGCATGAAAAATCTAGAAGCTATGTGTTCAATAGAGAGGTGATAGCCTTTCCTAAAAAGCAATTACAACTTATTAAAATGTAACAAAATAAGAAAACGGGAAATACTTATATGTAGTGCTTAGTCTAGTAAAAATAAAACTCTTGGTAGGAGAATTTTCTGGGTGCAGTCTTGGCTGAAGCATGGCTGTCTGAGCCTAATTTAAATTTTTATAAATACTAACCCTTTTATTTTTTTACAATATTTATTTTATTTAGAATAAATAATGCTGAACTTTCAATGATCCCTTGAAATTTTTCACATTACTGAGGCATATGGATTTAAAATGCCACCTAAGTGACAATCTCCAATTTTTGTAGATGACGTTTATAACAATCAAAAAGAAAACTAAATATTATAGTGCTAAGTAAGTAACTCATTAAGCACTATGTTTATCTAAAAATTAACCTAATTTACTTAGCCAATGAATAAAGCTTAAGCGAGGAATATAGGCCAATAACAATACTTACTGAAACCGGCTTTCATAAGCTTATTATATTGAGTAGTATCGATACACAGTTAAGCATCCGATACAAAGAGTATGGGAAACTGATACCAGTTTTCCATACTCTGTATCCGATATCTAAAATTAAATGCATGAATAAAATCTTTGCAACTTTTTTTTGCTTGGAAATTCAAGGTTTTCTTGCTTCAAAATAAGAAATTGTAGAATATATAATAACGACTTCATCTCTTATTTGCATGGTTACTAAGATCACCAAAGCTATCGTAAATTAAAGAAATTGACAACTCACCTCGACGAGAATAACCTAAGCAAAAATTCATAGGCTAACTGAATGACCTTTTATAGCACGTAAGCAGAAGTTACTTTTCAATAGAATGCTCTCGCGAATAATTTGAACACAGATGGCGTTGCTAAAAAGGAAACTCACATAGCTTGAAATTAAGAAAATTACTTGCTTAAAATATATGTCTATTCCAATAGCTTGCACTATAGCATTATTACATGACATTTTATTTCGAAACTTATAATATCCTTCTTGAGCTATGTTTCTTCCTTTTTTGTTAAGTATTTGCAGCAATCCTCTGTCCAAATAAATTAGTCTATCCATTATAGGTTCTACTATAACGGTCTCTGACGAAAACGCTTTCTTACAACTGACTTTGACATAAATTTGAGTTTTCTTCCACTTGACCACCTTCAGTTGCAAAATATGATTTTATTTCCCTCCTTCTTCGGCTCAACACTTTGAACTCCTTTACCTAATAATAAAATTTTAAAGTGGCCCATATTGCTTTGCAATTTTGGCGCCTGCGGGTCCATATGCTTGATAGCAACAGACCCGTATTAGATATTTTTAACAGCAAAAGAAGAATAGGATAAAAAAGGCCTCAATGAGTCAATTCTTGTTGTGTTAGAGACGATTTCAAAATAAAGTTTGGTTCATTAGGTTACATTAACGTCACGTCCCGTTGCAAAGGCGTGCTGGAAATGATCTTTCCTATATCGGTTTCAAGTCTAACTCGTTTTTAACATTGAAGAATTAAAAAAAAGGAAAAGTCAACAGCAACCATTTTCAAAAAAAGAACAGGGACATGTCACAGTATGTCTGTTTCAAAAATAGTGTCTACACTTTAGGGTTGACGAACACAGATATTCGAATAATTCCAATTTTGAACAAGGGTTACAATAGTCCTAGTATTGGCGTTAATTTACAGAAATTTGACGAGGGGGGGGGGTGCAAAAAGTATTTTTATTAGTCTAGGGAAAATTTATTGTTTTTTGTTTTAATTTTCCTGGCTATAATGCCAAAAAGGCCATTTTTTCAATGAAGACACCCTAAAAAAGGGCTTATGAAAGTACATATGGGCAGTAGCGACAAAAATATTTAGGAAGGGAGAGACAAATCCCTCTGTTTGATTCCCTGACTCCCATGGAGAGATTTTTAAGTGAGGGAAGACACTTGCCATATTTTCAGTTTTAAAAATATTGAGACAGTTTAAACCGTGTTAAAGCTGTAGGAAATGATAAAGGAAACAAGGAAAATTTCTGAAAAAGGTGATTGCAAAGTTATAGATAAATTTATGAATGATATTCTTGAAAAATAGAAAGTACCTAGAGATTTTAACAAAACTTTAACTTAAAACCTTTACAAGAAAGGTGATAAGAGTGAGTGTGGTAATTATAGAGGAATTAGGTTAGTTTTTGCAGGAAGTAGATGATACTTATTGGACTAAGAGCTGTTGTAGTTATAGTTTTAAGAGAAGGACAATGCAATCTTAGGAAAGAGAGAGGATGCGGTTGACGAATTTTTCTCTATTAGATTAGTAATTGAGAAGAGCCTGAATCACCAGACCCCTTTAGTACTCAGCTTTATAGATTATGAACAGGAATTTGATTCGGCCAATAGAAGAGCTTTAGTGAAGGTCATACCCTTATATGAATATACTAGACAATTATATTAAAGTGATGAGAAATATGCACAAGAACAATATTGTTGCGGCTAAGATAGGAAGTAAGGTTAGTAATTGGTTTGGAGCTGACCTAGGAGTTTAGTAGGATTGTGTCATATCTCCGATTAAGTAGATCATTCTGATGGAATTTGTTCTAAGGAACACGGCAATTGTTATTGGAGAGTATCGAATCAACCGGGAAGGTATAATTCCCCTAGAATTAGCTATATAGATGATTTGAGTGCGCTAAATAAAATACTAGCAAAATGAAGAAATGTCGGAAGGTTTTGGATTCTAAGGTGCGAGAATGGCCTATTCTTGTACAGATTTTTTACCTTGAATTTTTTTTCGGGGGGGGGGGGGAGGCTACTGATTTTTCACTAATTTCTCACGCAAAAAAGGTCTTTAAATTCGAATAATTGCTTATTTATGTATTTCAAAGCTACAAAGTGGCAACTTCTTTAATATTCATATTGCCAACCAATTAGAACTAAGACGATTAAATATATCAAGATGTAAAATTCTCCGTAGCACTTAAAACATATTTTTCCAACACGTGGCCTCTGGGAAGGGGCTTCACCCCTTTGCCGTTTTTAAGCTCACCCCTGCTTACAACAATATCCTATGATTTATTTTTGGCCCAATAGTACTTAGCCTGACATTTACAGCCCAATAAAATGGAGTTTTCCGAGACCACAATTTTACATCGTAATCTCAGTAGCTCACGCTATTTTGATGCTGATAAAAAATAGTGGGGACTTCTTAAGAATCAAAAATTGTACTTTCGCAAGATACGCTGTTTTTGATGTTACTGTTTCTGTAACGATATTTTGAATGAAACTCAACTTGGTGGAATTGGATAACAACTTGAGAGCCATAGCTAATTAGAGTAAAGCCAAGACAGACTGACGGTTTCTGTGAGAGGCAAAGCTGGCGTAACTTGCTCAGAATTGTATGAAAATGATTAAACGTTATCTTTAAACGATGCAACAAAAATTATTGGTAACTGCTATTATTGGTTTATATACCCTTGCTCTACATCAGTTATCAACAGCGGCTTCGTTGAGGGGGGAAAGGGGGCAGTTGCCAACCCCAATAATTTGGACAAAAAATATAATTTATTAAGTAGCTTTAAAACTGTTGCTCGTTTTAAGTGTCAAATTTGCTTTTTACTTTGAGCAGATATTTTTTTTTAATTAATCCATGCTCATTCTCAATATAAGTAAAACGAGAAAAATAGGGGTACATTGCACTTCATAATATGTTCAAAATTAATATTTTTCCAAATATACTGCCTTTGAAACCTTATCATCAAGTAAAAATATGAGCCTAGATAATGAAAAAACTAAAAAAATGTTCTATGCTTCCTGTTTTGCCACATTTGCTCAGGTCAGTTTTTTTTCTGATATTTAAGGTACTTTTACTTTCTAAAGTCTACCAGTTCAAGATTAGTTTCAGTTGTTTTTAAATTTTCAAAAGTGGAAATGAATACACCCCCTACATCTGCAAGTAGGAAGGAAACGAAATCATTGTAGCATAAGAAGGTAAATATACAGTGAATTTTCTAAATGAAAAAGACATTATTGAAAAAGAAAAAAAGACTTACTGTTTTTTATAATGATATTCGTACTATAATTAGATAGGTCAAATCGGTTGTAGTTTGGCCATGGGATTTTGTTAGAAGAAGATTCGCTCCAGGAACCATTTAATTTTTATTTCCGGTGTTTAATTGAATTTCCGATTCTCTAATTTGTCGTTGAAATGCCTAATATGTGCTGCTAGCGTCTTATTCCTTACGTTTCGGATTCACATACTAACCCATATATGTAGAATTGCCTCTATGTATAATACCATACTGACTTCTTGCTATTTTCGCTTTTCTAAATATTTCTTTTAACTAGCTCCGAAAAAAGAATTGACATAAATATGCTACAAATTATGAATTAAATCTGTCACATTTCACACAACGCCAGCCCTACTTGTGCGAAATTTATCTCTGCATCAGCATGTTGTTCGAAATGTGTGCTGAGAACAGAATAAAGTGAATTTAAACAAAATATGTATATATTTTCTCACTATTTAGAAACTGTGTGTACACGTAGAAGTGGTACCAACCCATTGTCTTTTCTATTGTTATCAGTTTTATCATACAGCAATAGGAGACCGATCTTTGCTTGTGAAGTGAATTATAGACATAAAAAATATATTCACTGCCCCCCCTCCCTCCCTGATTTACAAAAGAATAGCTTTTATGTAATTTTTATAGAATTCGGGTTTTTTTAAAACAAAGATACAAAGGGGAAGGTAATTTTCAATCTCTAGGAGTCAATTGTCCCTTCCAATTGGCATCCCTGACAATTTTTAATTGATTTAAGGTTTCTGCTGCTATGATGCCAAAATTTGTTCATATTTTCTGGATTTTCTTTGTCAAACAATGCTCAACGGATAAGTTAATAATTCTAACTTTATTTTTCGAATACTTCCAAATTTGAAATACGGTCGCTATATAAATGTGGGGAATATGTCACAAATAATGATACACAATCTGTGGCAATACTTTGACTTATCCTGTATCTTTACTTAGACAGTGGTATTGCGCTGCCTAAGATTTTTGTTTCGGCTTTATGTGGCCTGCTGATATCAATGCTATTTATTAATATAAGTCGACGAACCCAAAAACTAATCAATTTAATAAAAACCATAAATAATATTACAATAAATCACGTATATTAAAAGTTTAGTACAGCAAATTAAATCTTAAAGTGTCAAATTCCATTCAAAATTACGAACAAATGAATAGCGGGATACCAGAAGCTATTAGAATAGAGCTTGGTTCGATTATTAGATTCAGCATCCTGTTCTGGGCGTGGGAATTGGGGGAAGTGGAGGGAGGACATGTGCTGCAGCATTAGTGGTGAATCTGGCTGAAAAAAGCCGAGTGTTTACGACAATCACCTTCGCCCACCCGAAAGCTTGTTTACGCTGTACTACTGTCGTCTGCATTGCAGCAAGCTCATTGCTGACAAATTTCCCCCCAAATAAAAATGGTGTCTGTAACTACGGCCCTGGTTATGAGTTACCCCCTATTATCAGTTAGCCATACTCTTTGGGACGCTATTTTACGTCCGAAAATTTTTTTTGTCAATATTGCGACACTTCACCATCATCATTGGCAAGTTCAAACCCAAACTTGGCGCCTTCTGAACTTCCAAGCTGAAAGTGAATAGCCTATTCATTTAAATTACAAGAAATAGTAAACGGTTTTGTGCTCATAAAATAAACGGTTTAAAACTTTTCATGCTCATTGATTGTACTTTGTTCAAACTTAATGAGTTGGTAAAATTTGTTTCTGTAGGGCAGGCTACAAACTTGTGAATAAGATTGGCTTAGGGTAGTCTAATAGGCTGCAGTAAATAGGCTAGGATGCTCAGACAGTATAAAGGCTATTTTCAGATAAAAATTTTGATCAAAAGGCTTTTTTTTAAATTCTAGACAAGCTAGGCTACTTTTACTAGCCCAGGCCTATCTTGGAAATTGTTTAGGTTAGGAAAACAAAACTTCCAGTACAGGGCCAAAAAAATATTCTGGGGTGGTATTTCCAAACTACTATGTTAACCCTCTTCTGATTTCTATGTCTTAGAAATTTGCCTACTTGAAAGCTGGGGCATAATGCCAACATTTTTATTGGGGTGGGGTGTTGGGTCAAAAACTTTGTTTGAGTGCTGCTGAAGAAAATTTACCATTTAAAAAATACACTAGGTTACTAGGCTAGGTTAAATTCAAAATATTACACAATAGGCTAAAGAATAAACATACAATTAAGTAGCCTACTGGTGATCAAGCTTTTACTAGGCTAATCTAAGATTATCAGCAATGAGTTGCTATAGGATATCCACTCTGACTATTAGAAAAAATTAGTTTATAAGCTTATATAGAATGGTACTATCCAATCTCCTCATAATTAAAAACATTTTAGTCATCTAGTTAGAAAATTTGGCATATCTGTATAGGAAAAATCTAAATTTGCCAACTAGTTGACAATAAATGTTGCCCCAGCAAAACTTTTATTTTCCAACTAGTTGACTAATAACTTCTCCCCAGCAAAACTTAATTTTTCCAACTAGTTGGCTAATAAGTTCTCCCTAGCAAAACTTAATTTTGCCAACTAGCTGAAACAAACATTGCCCCAGAAAACAATTTATTTTCCAACTAGTTGACTAATAATAGTTAGAATTTATTCTGAATAGCATAAAATATGTTAATAATGTAGGGTTTTTTCAAATTTAATTATCACTATTGTTACTATTGTGTTACAACTTCCATCTCTCTCCCTGTCTCCCTCTTAATGAGAGATATAGGCTATTTTGAGTTATATATTGGGCTTTGAAGCCAGAGATTTTTTAATTACCAGGATAATTAGTCTTATACCTGGTCCTAAAAGTGAGATTGAATTTGTCAAAGCTTGGAGGGTTATTCCTCCTGTCTGTTTAAGGAAAACAGATACATATTTGGTGTTTTGTTCATTTCTATCTTACATTTAATGGACATAAATTGTGCATGTTCCTTCATTTATCTGTCTTTGTTTCTTTTCTGGAGGAATATTTTTGTCTCATTTTTAGAATTTGCAATTAATTTTTCCAACTAGTTGACTAATAACTTCTCCCCAGCAAAACTTAATTTTTCCAACTAGTTGACTAATAACTTCTCCCCAGCAAAACTTAATTTTGCCAACTAGCTGGAAAGAAACATTGCCCCAGAAAATAATTCATTTTCCAACTAGTTGACTAGTAACTTCTTCTCAGCAAAACTTAATTTTCCAACTAGTTGACTGATTACTTCTCCCCAGCAACACTTAATTTTGCCAACTAGCTGGAAACAAACATTGCCCCAGAAAACAATTAATTTTCCAACTAGTTGACTAGCAACTTTTCCCCAACAATACTTTCTTTATCCAACTAGGCCTAGTTAGAAACAGACTTACCCTATAAACACTTTTGTTAGCCATCTATTTGGCAAGTAACATTTCCTCAGAATAATTTCTTAGCTAACAACTTGACATAAAGAGAAAACAAAAAAACATACTATTCCCAGTCCAACAAAAATTGGCAGTATGTGCTTTTAACAAATGCACTACAGCTAAGGTAAATAAAAAAAACTAAATTCAGGAGTAAATAGTCTTGAAGCCACAGAACTACTTTTCTTTCCAGCTAGTTGGCAAAATTAAGTTTTGCTGGGGAGAAGTTATTAGTCAACTAGTTGGAAAAATTAAGTTTTGCTGGGGAGAAGTTATTGGTCAACTAGTTGGAAAAATTAAGTTTTGCTGGGGAAAAGTTATTAGTCAACTAGTTGGAAAAATTAAGTTTTGCTGGGGAGAAGTTATTAGTCAACTAGTTGGAAAAATTAATTAAAAATTCTAAAAATGAGACAAAAACATTCCTCCAGAAAAGAAACAGACACATAAATGAAGGAACATACACAATTTATGTCCATTAAATGCAAGATAGAAATCAACAAAACTTCAAATATGCATCCGTTTCTTTAAACAGACAGGAGGAATAACCCTCCAAGCTTTGACAAATTCATTCTCACTTTTGGGACCAGGTATAAAACTAATTATCCTGGGCATTAAAACAAAAAATCCCTGGCTTCAAAGCCCAATTTATAACTCAAAATATATCTCTTATTAAGAGGGAGACAGGGAGAGAGACAGAAGTTGTAACACAATAGGTACATCCACCACATGGCTAATATGGGAGTAAATGTCATTTGTGATACAAATGGATGTTATATGTAGATTGAGGATGCAATTCTAGGTATATATTTGCACATTAAGGGGGTGGAGGTATATATACTGTGAATATATAGGTTTGAGAAAATCCATGAATTCATTAGAAAAACTTGAAAAACAAGGAAAGAAGTGAAGATACAGGCTCTCTCCCTGCAAAATGTGTCAACTAGGATTTTTGCATATTATGGAGTAGGAATTGTTTTCTTAATATGTTTCCCTATGTCCAGCTGGACTCCTAGGCTTAAAGTACTGGTTGGTTGGTTGGCTAATTCAAATATTTGTATATATATATACACTGTCAAATTAGTCATCAGGTGGTATCCCATAACAATAGTGATGATTGAATTTGAAAAAAACCCTATATTATTAACATATTTTATGCTATTCAGAATAAATTCTAACTATTATTAGTCAATTAGTTGGAAAATGAATTGTTTTCTAGCACAATGTTTCTTTTCACCTAGTTGGCAAAATTAAGCTTTGCTGGGGAGAAGGTATTAGTCAACTACTTGGAAAAATTAAGTTTTGCTAGGGAGAAGTTATTATTCAACTAGTTGGAAAAGGAAAGTTTTGCTGGGGCAACACTTATTGTCAACTAGTTGGCGAAATTTAAGTGTTGTTGGGGAGAAGTCATTAGTCAACTAGTTGGAAAAATTAATTTTTGCTGGGGAAAAGTTATTAGTCAACTAGTTGGCAAATTTAGATTTTTCCTATACAGATATGCCAAATTTTCCAACTAGATGACTAAAATGTTTTAATTATAAGGAGATTGGATAGTACCATTCTATATAAGCTTATAAACTATTATTTTCCAATAGTCAAAGGGTAGAGTCCTGTTGCTATAGTAGTATATTTCAAAAAGCTTTTGCATAGGCTAAGGTGAGTTTCATATAGCCTACATTTGGCCTTTTTCATCAGCCTTCACCACTAATGTTGAAGAACCTATCCTCTCTCCATTTCTCAAACCTCCCATTCCACCACAGGATGTTCTATCTTATAGTTGAACCAAGCACCGTTCTAACAGCCCTGTTTATAATGCTATTTAATTGCAGTACTTATTCAGAATCCAGTAAGTACACAAGAATTGTATTACAAAAATCAGATAGGCATTACCTGGTACTTATATGAGATGCTGTATAAACAAAAAGTTCTCACTCTGGGAACTATATTTAAATTTTAGTTTTTGGGGGTTTAGAGGAATTAAAAGGTACCTAGGTTTGGCTAGGTTACATATATAATATATGCTATGCTTTTCCGCCCCCCCCCCCCCACTGTGCAAATATATTGCCTACATTTGTTTCTGAACTATTATATTTTTATCCTATTTTGTTTTATTTCATTAACATTAATGAAACTCACATCTCATGTGCTTACTGGATTCTAAATAAGTACCTTAATTGCAAACAACTTTGAACAGATTTTGATTGTAAAATTAGTTTGGTTGTGCTAAACTTTTGCTATGCGTGATTCATTAAACATTATTTATGACTTTTTGTTAAATTGATTTGGTAGTAGGTTTGCTGCTTTATATTAATAAATAGCATTGAAATAAGTGGGCCACATAAACCAATAGCAAGAATACAGGATAATTATAAGCTTTATTACATATAATTCCAAGTCTAATATTATATTGTAGCATGAAACCAGGTACCTAGGTTTGGCTAGGTTACATATATAATATATGCTATGCTTTTCCGCCCCCCCCCCCCCACTGTGCAAATATATTGCCTACATTTGTTTCTGAACTATTATATTTTTATCCTATTTTGTTTTATTTCATTAACATTAATGAAACTCACATCTCATGTGCTTACTGGATTCTAAATAAGTACCTTAATTGCAAACAACTTTGAACAGATTTTGATTGTAAAATTAGTTTGGTTGTGCTAAACTTTTGCTATGCGTGATTCATTAAACATTATTTATGACTTTTTGTTAAATTGATTTGGTAGTAGGTTTGCTGCTTTATATTAATAAATAGCATTGAAATCAGTGGGCCACATAAACCAATAGCAAGAATACAGGATAATTATAAGATTTATTACATATAATTCCAAGTCTAATATTATATTGTAGCATGAATCTTGTGATATTTCAAAATTAGACAAAGGTACATATAAAATAAACCTACAATACACAATTGTTACAGAAATTGTAGTTGTCTATGTTTTTCTATATGAAATTCCTTTGTCACTTTATCAAGGTCAATTTGTACTTCTCTTTCAATTGCCAACAGTGCAAACAAAGGTAATCTTTCCTGCCCTGTGGTGTTGTAGCAGTATGTCTTCAACCATTGAAGGAAAAAGATTGGTACTTTAGTAGTATCTGGGCAACAAGCAGGAAGAACTGCATGATCAGATAGGACAATAACTGGTTAGTCTCAATTATATTGTGATTGAACAAAGGTATCTGTGGAATAATAGATGTTAAAATAAAGATTTGGGTTGAAGGGGCAAAAAAAGGTACCTAGGTTAGGTTACATATTTAATATAACCTGTACTTTACCCCCATCCCCCTGATGTGCAAATATATAGCCAAAATTTGTTTCTAAACTATTATATTTTTTATTATACTTTGTTTTATTTCATCAGCATTAACCAAACTTCATTTGTTGCATGTTGCCCAGCTACTACTAAAGTACCAAAAGATCTTTCACACAATTCAGAATTCATAGAGATAGTGAAGTACAGTTTAAATAGATCAAATATCAGAGGAAACACACATTTCAAGTGTTTTTCAGCAAAAACAGATGCTGTTTCTAGAATTTTTTTTTCTTATATCCTCAAATCTGTAAAAATACTGTAACTCAGACATGCAAAATTCAAAATTGAGCTTATAGTATTTGCACACAAAGCTTACACTGTCTTTGTTCATTTTGTTTGCACCTAGCATTATGCCTAAGTTGTTCAAAACATCCAAACTGTTCTCTTCTAGCTTATTTTCAATCTCTGTAGTTAGAACATCAATAACAGGATACAACATTGTATTTTTGAAAAACTCTTGCACTGTCTCATATAGAGCATTTGTACCCCGCCTAATTTCACTGTAACTTTATGTTTCTGTGGTAATTCAGGACCTCTAAAACCACATTTATTAGCTAATTCTGAGCTGTGAAGGCAATTATAAGGTGCCATATGACACCCATAACATGTACTTCTGTTAAGAAAAAACTACTTTTTTTAATTTAATATTTGTCTTTAATATCTTAAATATTTAATATTTTTTTTATATTTAATTTCATGGGTTGAAACAAGAGTAATGCATGGCAAAATACATGGGAAATATATACTTTGGGTTATATATTTGCATACTAGGGGGCAGGGGGGTTGTGGGTAAACTATAGTGCAGCTGCAATAAAAAGGTTTTAACTAGGATTATTTTACACATTATGAAGCAGGTCTAAGAATTTTTTTTAACATATTTCCTTCTCAACCACCTCAGTTTTATAATTAAAAAAAATTCAAGGAGGGCAATTTTTTCCTTTTTTTTCCCATGAAAATACCAAATAAAAATTTATTGTTGAAATCAAGGGATAGGGGAAATCCAGGAGGCAATCCTGTCCCCCCCCCTGTTATTGGTTCCACTGGAGCTAGTTTCAATAGCAACAAAAGCATAATACCATTCAATACTTGGAATTTTAGGTTCTTAGACCTCTGTAGGTCTGAATTCTGTTGGTGCTGCCCTATGGGGTAGCCTAGACCAAGTATCAAATAATTGCTTAATCTAGCTTAAAACACAAAGTTAACATACCATAGTCTAATTCAGATATTGAGAATAGTTGAACTTGTTTCTCACTATAATGTATTTCAAGCACTAGACCTTCCAATAATAGCAAAATTCTCCATGGTTGATGTTATGCTCAGCTTGTATAAGAATTAGATGACCTATTTCTTTGATGATAAGATCAAAGGCAGTAAGATCAATTTCTTTGATTAAAGGCAGTATATTTGTATAAATATTAATGGTGGAAGCATAATGGACCACTATTTTTTGTATTTTTTACATAAAAAACGAGTTGGGATTAATTAAAAAATTATATAGTTTAAGTAAAGAACAACTTTGAAGCTTAAAAGAAGCAACAGTTTTAAAGTTACTTAATGAATTACAGTTTTTCTCCAAATTATTGCCCTCCCCCCAAACAACACAACTGCTTTACAGGTTAGAATTTTGACAAAATAGCATTATATCTTAATTTTCAGTTCCTCTTTCTCTGGTTTTAGTTTTGAAAATGCAATTCCTGTTATTTCAGTAGAATTTTAATGCACATCAACAGGTTTTTTCTAAATTAAAAAAATATATTTGCAGACTTTTGAAATCTCATAAATTGGGATTGAGCAAACTTGTGAAGCTGAATATATTTTTCTTTTACTTCATTTAAACAGAAAAACTATTTTGCTGGATTTTAATTTTATAAAACAAAGATTTTAAAGGTCAGTGCCCTCTAGAGAGAGAGGTGAGTGCTTTAAAATACCTTCCTGGTACATACTTAATTCTATAGATCCCTCCCCAAAAGTTTCATTTTTGTAACCAAACTATTTTCCAAGATAGCAAAAAGGAGCTTGTTGAGAATTTTATAAGAGAGATACATTTATCAGACCAAAAAACAACATCAGTATTGACACCCTCCTCAAGAAGTAAAAAACTTGTCTTAGGGGGTGGGAAAAATATACTAAAATAATTTAAGGTAAATAAATTATAAAGCACCTAATACAAACTGCAAATCTTAATCAGCACCTCAAACCTTACAACCAAACAAATTCAACTTTATCATTAAAATTATACTTATTAAGAAAACTTAGACCAATCTAAAAGTTGAATCAAGCCACTTTTCAGGTAGTGGGGTAAAATACACAGTGGTTAAACACCTATTTAACACTTTACAGTTAAATTATCTAAAAATCTTTTATGCTACCTGGAAAGTAGGTTATTTCAGCATTCAACTTTTCTAATTTTTCTAAATAAGTATATGCTAAGCTCGCCAAGTGCTGAAAACCATGTTGTGACCAAGATGGGCCCAGGATTGCACAAAGCCTCCATTCATGGAGGTCCCAGGGACTTCTTGCTGTCCGGTTCTAAGCCAGCTTAAGCACTTTGGTGTAGACTTGAGAAGATATGTGATCCCCGTCCTGCACTGGTATCCGGGATCATTGCTTTTCCTGAGGCGAAAAAAATTTCAATGATTTAAAGAACATGAAAATTGGAACTTGGAATGTTACGACATTAAAAAATGACTATCGTATCGACATTTTGACTGACGAATTCAGACAATTCGAACTGGATTTATTAGGAGTTTCAGAAACTCATATCCCAGGGGTAGGAAGCATGAAATTAGGTGATATAGAATTTGTTTACTCAGGCAGGAAGGATGGGGTACATAGACAGGGAGTAGGGCTCATGATGAATAAGGAAGCTGCTAAGTCTTGTTTAGGCTGGGAAGGTATTAATAATAGAATACTAATTGCTCATTTTATGACTAGAAAATTCAGGGTATCAGTTATAGTAGTATACACCCCTGTAGAACCAACTGATGGAGATACTAGTGACTCAGATGCCTTACAGTTACAGGAGCAAATAGACAAGGTCCTAGGTAGAAATATGATGTTATTACTGGGAGACTTTAACGCCCAGGTTGGTAGAAATAAGGATAGATGGTATCCCAGCTTAGGTAAATTTGGTGTAGGAAAAGAAAACAGTAATGGATACAGACTTTTGCAATTTTGTAGGTATAACAATCTAGTTATAACCAATATGGTGTTTGGTCATAAAATGGCTCATAAGCTAACATGGTATTCACCTGATGGTAAGACAGCAAACCTTATTGATTATGTTATAGTAAACCAAAGACTGGCAGGATCAATACAAGATACTAGGGTATATAGGAGTGCTGTTATTGATGTTAAAAGTAAAGATCACCATCTAGTAGTGTCAAGGGTTAATTTAAAGCTGAAATATTGAAAGGGTAATTACCTCCCAGGAAGTTATGATGCTATTAGACTCCAGGATGAGAATTTGAGAGAAACTTTCCAGGAACAGTTGAATACTAAACTTGAGAGTTTAAAATTTGATAATGTGGAAGATGGTTGGAATAATTTTAGAAAAATAATTTGTGAAGTTGCTGAAGGTGTATTAGGGAAGAAAGCTAGAACTGCAGCTAAGAATATTAGTGAAAAAGCTTTATGTTTAATAGAAAGGAGAAAGGACTTGTACAAGAATTATCTGAGTGATAGATCGCATGAAAACAGAAGAAATGTAAAGAAAGTGGAGAAAGCATTGAAATATGAACTAAGGAGGTGTGAAGTGGAGGCCATGGATAAAATTGCCGAGGATTTAGAAGATGCAGCTAGACGGCATAATAGTAAAATATTGTACTGGCACATTAACAAATTGAGAGGTAGTAGTCAATCCGGACTTGTCCCAGTTAAAGATAGGAATGGGGTGGCAATTAGCGATACGGAAAAAGCTAAAGCGAGATGGGCCAAACATTTTGAGAACTTGCTTAACCAAGATGGAGTTGCAGGAAAAAATATAGAGGAAAATGAAAAAGCTTGTGATACCTTGGATGTGAAGGAAGATTTGTTTTGTGAGGAGGAATTAGCAACAGTACTAAAAGGATTAAAGAATAATAAGGCTCCAGGTGCTGATAGGGTAATAAATGAGTTTCTTAAATATGGTGGAACTGAGGTTAGAAATAAGTTATTGAAGATTATGAATATGATTTTTGAAAAAGGGGAAGTACCTAACGATTTTAGGAAAACCTTAATTAAGCCACTTTATAAGAAAGGTGATAAAAGTGAGTGTGGTAATTATCAAGGCATTAGTCTGGTCTCTGTAGGTAGCAAATTGCTTAGTAATATGATACTTTTTAGACTGAGAGATGCCGTAGACAAAATTTTAAGAGAACAGTGCGGTTTTAGAAAAGGTAGAGGATGTGTTGACCAAATTTTCACTCTTAGGTTAATAATTGAGAAGTGCCTAAGTTTTCAAACACCTTTGGTCCTCAGTTTTATAGATTATGAGCAAGCGTTCGATTCTGTTGATAGAGGAGCTTTAGTAAAGGTTTTATCCTTGTATGGTATACCAGACAAATACATTAAAGTGATTAGTGCTATGTACGAGAATAACACTGCTGCGGTTAAGGTAGGAAGTGAGGTTAGCAGCTGGTTTTGTATTAAATCAGGAGTTAAACAGGGTCATGTTCTATCCCCCTTTATATGGATTATTTTGATGGACTTTGTTTTAAGGAGCGCAGGAAAGGCAATGGAAGACCACGGAATCAAATGGGGAGGAAAAAGTCTCCTGGACTTGGATTATGCTGATGATTTAAGCATCCTAGATGAAAGTGTGAGCAAAATGAATGAAGTTTTAGAGGTTTTGCAAGTTCAGGGTGCTAGGATTGGTTTGAAAATTAATGTTAGGAAGACTAAGTCCCTAAGGCTAGGAATAAGTGAAGATGAAAAGGTGACGTTGGGTAATGAAAAGATTGATCAGGTGGGCAGCTTCACTTACCTTGGTAGTATTATTAGTAAAGATGGTGGGAGCAGTGAAGATGTTAAAAATAGAATAGCCAAGGCTCAGGGTGTTTTTTCACAGTTAAAAAAAGTCTGGAAGAATAGGAAGATAAGTCTGCAAACCAAGATTAGAATCTTAGAAGCTACAGTGATGACAGTGGTCAAATATGGCTCTGAAGCATGGACGCTCCAAAAAGTGGATGAAGATTTGCTAGATGTTTTCCAGAGAAATTGCTTAAGGATTGTTCTGGGTACCCAGCTGACTGACTGTATTTCAAACAATAGGCTATACGAAAAATGTGGTTCAATACCGCTTTCTAGGTCTATAATGAAAGAAAGGTTGAGGTGGTTAGGGCATGTTGTGTGGATGAAGGATGACAGATTGCCGAAGATTGTTCTTTTCGGCCAACCATCTAGGGCTAAACGGAAAGCAGGTCGTCCCCGTCTGGGGTGGGAGGACGTCATAAAGAAAGATTTAAAGGAAATGTGAACTTCGTGGGCGGGTGTAAAAAGGGAGGCTTTGAATAGATTGGGGTGGAGGAGGAGCGTGCGTAGCTGTGTTGGCCTCAGGCGGCTTGGTGCTGCAATGAGTTGTTCGTAGTAGTAGTTAACATTACATGCACTGATATAATTTAAAAGTACTGCCTGTTTGTAGACATAAGATTGCAAAAATAGAGCAAGTAATTAAATCATAGATATACTCAATCACAGATGCATTCAATCTGTGGCAAATGCTGTGAAGCACCTTAATTGCATTTAAATATGCTAGGATGTAAGGGTAGCTTATGTTTAAGTTTAAATAAAAAGAAATGTGTTTCTGGGTTGTATTAAGCTAATATCAACTAATCTAGCCCAGTTCTAACTATCTACTTCATATCCTAGATCAGGAGTCTGCAATCTAGGTTTATGTAAGTTGTATTATAACTAAAATGTTTGGCCAAGATTAGGCTGTCTGAGTAATGGAGGTGTTACCCTATAATGAATTTTCCTGTGATATAATAGTTGAAGTGGCGATCAGTTGTCCAACTGCTATGTATATTATTCTAGTAGCCCGTTATCATTATATTATTAGGGTAGCCTCTTTGTGTGCATACTTGATAAACTGAGTTGAAGCTCTTTATGCATCTGTTGCTACAACTACCACTTTATGCATCTGTTGTACTTTTTCAGAATTTACTAGGCTAATCATTGTCCTCTCAAATGCCTACCAGCCCACCTCCTGATGGGGCTTGATAGGGTATAACCTTAGGATATATAGTCTACAAAAATTTGCTGAAAGTTTCATCAATAGTATATTCATAAGTTAACACCAAATAGTCCAAGTCAGTTTTGGAGAAAAAAAAAATACAGAATGAGCAAAAATTATATAGTTAAAGTAAAGAACAACTTTGAAGCTTAAAAGAAGCAACAGTTTTAAAGTTTTTTGTATTTTTTACATAAAAACGAGCTGGGATTAATTACAAAATTATATAGTTAAATACCTTCCAGTTCCTCCTGTGAACTGAGGGACTGGGAGTCTAAGCTCAATATCAGTTTGATCTATCTCTGCTCTATCAATTTGCTCAGGGAATATAAATTTCTCGCCACTTCTGCACAGAAAATTCACCATAGCGCATTCGTTCCTAATTTCTACGATGTCTCCTGCATAGAAAATTGCAGAATTTCCTTTTTTTCAACAGAGAACTTCACTAAAACAAAATCTCCGAGACTGTATTCCATCGTTTCGTTTTCCTGCTCACTCCTGATGTGGAGTGACTCATCAGAGTCTTCATTCGCCCCAGTAAACTCCTCTTTGTCCTCGCTACTAACCGTCTCTGTTTGTTTCTGAGGCTTCTTTGCTTTCTTCACTTGTGCTGGGACCTTTGTCTTTTTCGAAGCTTTTGCCTGAGCTTCAAGCTGGTTTTTCTCTGGAGTGTCTGTCAGGATCCTGGTCCTTCCGCGCCTCCTAGCGCCGCACACCTGCCGCACAATGGTGGTTTTGGGATACGGCCTCACCGCTTCTGGTGTCTTTGAACTTGAGCTTGACTCATTGGCAGTGCTCGCCTCCTTCGTTGAGCCAGCTGCTTCCTCTTGTGGTGCTGGCCTTTCAGCTTGCCGCAACTTTTCCTCCTGTGGTTCAGCTCTGTCAGTTACACTTGCCGGGAGAAAATCAGACTCTGTAAGCACGTCCGGATTTAATGGCCATATGCCAGTCTTGACAAACCCAGCAGTTATGTTCTGAGGATTCAGCTTTTGAATAAATGGCACTTTCGAAAGTTGTGCGACTTCATGCGCCAATATCCTTTGGCCTGGGTTTTGCTGAAGCCACATATCATAGGACTCTTTGACAGCGTGTTTCAAAGGACTATAAACCAACACGTCTAGTGGTTGAAGGTGATGTGAACAGTGGGGCGGGAATGTGAGAAGAAGGATCCCTTTCTCCTTGCAAAAATTGACGACTTGAATTGAAATGTGGCTATCATGATTGTCGAGCAACAAAAGAACCGGATTTTCAGGAGTTGCGCTGACTTGCTTCTGAAAATGCTGAATAGACAAGTAAAAATTGTCCGCCGTCATCCAACCACTTCGATGACCAAGGCCTACACAACCAGGGGGACCGTCTCGGAACATCTTGTCCGGGGTTTTAACGCGGGGAAAGACATACACCGGAGGTATCGTCTGTCCACTTGCGCTCACAAAACACAACATAGTGACGTTCTCGCCTCTTTCGGCTGATACAGTTTGTTGGACCTGTTTCGTTCCTTTCTTCGCAACGACACGTGGTGCTTGTACAACGGTAGGTAACCCTGTCTCGTCGCAGTTCCAAATCCGGGTCGGTCCAAACTGGTAACGTACATAAAGCGACTTCAAGTTCTCAAAAAACTGCTTCACAACTGGGGCATTGAATCCAGCCGCTCTTGCTTGGCTGGTATTTTCTGGCCTTCGTGTTGAAAGCTCCGAGTTCCGCCGCATGAAGCTTTTGAACCGATCTAAGCCAGCCATCTCCTCTTTAGCCCAAGTTTCGGGGACTTTCAGAGAAAGCATCTGTGCCCAGTCATATGCCAACTTTCGGACCGCCTTTGGTGTCAGCCCGTGGTTCATTAGACTGCATTTCTGAAGGTATTTGCTGAGCTCTCTCTCTTGCTCTTGAGTAAATACTGTCCGCAGTGGGACCCCAATCACCTCGAAAAGTGCTTCCTCCATTGCGCGGACTGTTTTAACGCCGTCTTTTTCCATTTCGGAAATGCGATTCTTCACACGTTTTACAACATCAAATATTGTCGATTTTTTCAGTGAGAACTCTTCCGCAGCTTTCCCAAAAG
>JAQQPU010000763.1:32727-48274 GCA_029168905.1 Artemia sp. Kazakhstan ARC1039 | reverse complement strand
TGATTTCCTTTTAATAATTGGCTACATTTTTTTAATAAAGTTGGGTTTTAGTTTTCAGAAATATTGATTTTCTAATGAAGTCTTTTAATTTTCAGAAATAAGAACATCCATGTTTAAAATACATCTGATTTTATTAATAATATTTGATGTCCCTTTAATACGTAATTGGGTACATTTTTGAACATTTTTTGAATAAAGTTGGGTTTTAGTTTTCGGAAATATGAACATCCCAGTTTAAAATACATCTGATTTTATTTATAACATTTTCTTAGCTAGGTTTCTCAACCTTTCGTAGGTGTGTGTTGCATGAAACTCATGATTTGGGATGTTTAGTTTGCTATTTTGGACTTTTTTGAGCTAGATTTCCTAACCTTTCGTAGGTTTATGTCTCGTTTTATTAATAATATTTGATTTTCTAATCAAGTTGGGTTTTAATTTTCAGAAATAAGAACATCCTTGTTTAAAATACATATGATTTTATTTTTAATATTCGATATCTTTTAATAATTGGGTACATTTTTGTATGTTTTTTAAAATAAAGTTGGGTTTTAGTTTTCAGAAATAGTAGCATCCCAGTTTAAAATAAATCAGGTTTTATTAATATCATTTTCTTAGCTAGGTTTTTTAACCTTTCGTAGATGTGTGTTGCGTTAAACTTTTGACTTGGGATGTCTAGTTTGCTAGGTTACGTGCGCGCACGTAACCTAGTCTCAATTAACCTTAAAATTGAATAAAACCCAACTTTATTTAAAAAAAATATGCAAAAATGTACCCAATTATTAAAGGAAATCAAATATTATTAATAGGAAATCTAGCTCAGAAAAGTCCAAAATACCAATCTAAACATCCTAAATCATGAGTTTCATGCAACACACATCTACGAAAGGTTAAGAAACCTAGCTAAGAAAATGTTATTAATAAAATCAGATGTATTTTGAACTGGGGTGTTCGTATTTCTGAAAACTAAAACCCAACTTTATTTAAAAACTATGCAAAAATGTACCCAATTATTAAAGGGAAATTAAATATTATTAATCAGATGTATTTTAAACATGGATGGTCTTATCTCTGAAAATAAAAACCCAACTTGATTAGAAAATCAAATATTATTAATAAAACCAGACATACACCTACGAAAGGTTAGAAAATCTAGCTCAGAAAAGTCCAAAATAGCAAACAAAACATCCCAAATCATGAGTTTCATAAAATGCACACCTACGAAAGGTTAAGGAACCTAGCTAAGAAAATTTTATTAATAAAATCAGATGTATTCTAAACTGGGATGTTCATATTTCTGAAAAGTAAAACCCAATTAAAAATGTACCCAATTATTAAAGGGAAATCAAATATTATTAATAAAATCAGATGTGTTTTAAACATGGATGTTCTTATTTCTGAAAATTAAAACCCAACTTGATTAGAAAATCAATATTTCTAAAATTAAAACTCAACTTGTTTAGAAAGTCAAATATTATTAATAAAACCAGACATACACCTACGAAAGGTTGGGAAATCTAGCTCAGCAAAGTCCAAAAGGAGCAGACTATTCATCCCAAGTCATGAGTTTCATGCAACACACATCTACGAAAGGTTAAGAAACCTAGCTAAGAACTTTATTTAAAAAAATATACAAAAATGTACCCAATTATTAAAAGGAAATCAAATATTATTATTAAAATCAGATGTATTTTAAACATGGATGTTCTTATTTCTGAAAATTAAAACCCAACTTTATTAGAAAATCAAAAATTATTAATATAACCAGACATACATCTACGAAAGGTTAAGAAACCTAGCTAAGAAATGTTATTAATAAAATCAGACATACACCTACAAAAGGTTAAGAAACCTAGCTAAGAAAATGCTATTAATAGAATCAGATGTATTTTAAACTGGGATGTTCATATTTCTGAAAACTAAAACCCAACTTTATTTTAAAAAAATATGCAAAAATTTACCAAATTATTAGAAGAAGGTTAGGAAATCTAGCTCAGTAAAGTCGAAAATAGCAAACTAGACATCCCAATTCATGAGTTTCATGCAACTCACATCTACGAAAGGTTAAGAAACCTATTTCTGAAAATTAAAATCCCAACTTTATTAGAAAATCAAATATTGTTAATAAAACCAGACATACACCTACGAAAGGTTTGGAAATCTAGCTTAGAAAAGTCCAAAATAGCAAACTAGACAACCCAAGTCATGAATTTCATGCAACATACATCTATGAAAGGTTAAGAAACCTAGATAAGAAATGTTATTAATAAAATCAGATGTATTTTAAACTGGGATGTTCATATTTCTGAAAACTAAAACTCAACTTTATTTAAAAAAAATATGCAAAAATGTATCAAATTATTAAAAGAAATTAAATATTATTAATAAAATCAGATGTATTTTAAACATGGATGTTCCTATTTCTGAAAATTAACACCCAACTTGATTAGAAAATCAAATATTATTAATAAAACCAGACATACACCTACGAAAGGTTAGGAAATCTAGCTCAGCAAAGTCCAAAATAGCAAACTAGACATCCCAAGTCATGAGTTTTATTGCACCACATATACTACGAAAGGTTAAGAAACCTAGCTAAGAAAATGTTATTAATAAAATCAGATGTATTTTAAATTAGGATGTTCATATTTTCAAAACTAAAACCCAACTTTATTAAAAAAATATGCAAAAATGTACCCAATTATTAAAAAGAAATCAAATTTTAATAAAATCAGATGTATTTTGAACATGGATATTCTTATTTCTGATAATTAAAACCCTATTTTTTTAGAAAATCAAATATTATTAATAAAACCAGACATACACCTACGAAAGGTGAAGAAACCTAGCTAAGAAAATGTTATTAATAAAATCAGACATACACCTTCGAAAGGTTAAGAAACCTAGCTTAGGAGAGTCCAAAATAGCAAACTAACTATCCCAAGTCATGAGTTCATGCAACACACGTCTACGAAAGGTTAAGAAACCTAGTTAAGAAAACGTTATTAATAAAATCAGTATTTTTAAACTGGGATGTTCATATTTCTGAAAACTGAAACTCAACTTTATTAAAAAAAATATGCAAAAATGTACCCAATTATTAAAAGAAATCAAATATTATTAATAAAATCAGATGTATTTTAAACAAGGATGTTCTTATTTCTGAAAATTAAAACCCAACTTGATTAGAAAATCAAATATTATTAATAAAACCAGACATACACCTATGAATGGTCAGGAAATCTAGCTCAGAAAAGTCCAAAATAGCAAACTAGACATCCCAAATCATGAGTTTCACGCAACAAACGTCTACGAAAGATTAAGAAACCTAGCTGAGAAAATGTTATTAATAAAATCAGATGTATTTTAAACTGGGATGTTCATATTTCTGAAAACTAAAACCCAACTTTATTAAAAAAATAAGCAAAAATGTACTTAATTAAAGGAAATCAAATATTAATAAAATCAGATAAGTTTGAAACATGGATGTTCATATTTCTGAAAATTAAATCCTAACTTGATTAGAAAATCAAATATTATTAATAAAACCATCCCAAATCACGAGTCTCATGCAATACACATCTACGAAAGGTTAAGAAACCTAGCTAAAAAACTGTTATTAATAAAATCCGATGTATTTTAAACTGGGATTTTCATATTTCTGAAAACTAAAACCCAACTTTATTAAAAAATATGCAAAAATGTATTATTAAAAGGAAATCAAATATTATTAATAAAATCAGATGTATTTTAAACTGGGATGCTCATATTTCTGAAAACTAAAACCCAAACTTTATTTAAAAAATAAGCAAAAATGTACCCAATTATTAAAGGAAATCAAATATTATTAATAAATCAGATACATTTTAACATGGATGTTCATATTTCCGAAAATTAAGACCCAACTTAATTAGAAAATCAAATATTATTAATAAAACCAGACATACACCTACGAAAGGTTAAGAAACCTAGCTAAGAAAATGTTATGAATAAAATCAGATGTATTTTAAACCGGGATGTTCATATTTCTGAAAACTAAAAACCCAACTTTATTAAAAAAATGTACTCAATTATTAAAAGGAATCAAATTTATGTCCTTGGTAAAAGCCTGGACGAGATTTAATGTCCTTCGTAAAAGCCTGGGAAGGAGATTTAATGTCCTTGGTAAAAGTCTTATCGAGCTTTAATGTCCTTGGTAAAAGCCAGGACGAGATTTAATGTCATTGGTAAAAGTCTCGACGAGATTTAATGTCCTTGGTAAAAGCCTGGACGACATTTAATGTCCTTGGTAAAAGTCTGGGAAGGAGATTTAATGTCTTTGGTAAAAGCCTGGGAGATTTAATGTCCTTGGTAAAAGCCTGGATGAGATTTAATGTCCTTGTAAAAGCCTGGGAAGAAGATTTTATGTCCTTGGCAAAAGCCTGGACGAGATTTATTGTCCCTGGTAAAAGTCTGGTCGAGATTTAATGTCCTTGGTAAAAGCCTGGGCGAGATTTAATATCCTTGGTAAAAGCCAGGACGAGATTTAATTTCCTTGGTAAAAGTCTGGACGAGATTTAATGTCCTTGGTAAAAGCCTGGATGAGATTTAGCGTCCTTGGTAAAAGCCTGGGAAGGAGATTTAATGTCCTTGGTAAAAGCCTGGACGAGATTTAATGTCCTTGATAAAAGCCTGGACGAGATTTAATGTCCTTGGTAAAAGCCTGGACGAGATTTAATGTCCTTGTTAAAAGCCTGGACGATATTTGATGTCCTTGGTAAAAGCATGGACGAGATTTAATGTCATTGGTAAAAGTCTCAAATTATATCTTGGATAGGTCCGGGTGTGATTTGAAAAACAGCCAGAAATTTTTAAAAATAGAGAGTAATTATATTTATTTTAAGTTTAAACTTGTTCCCTGTTTTACCTGAAAAACCTTTTCTGTCTGTTAATTCCTGTGTCACAAGCGCGCAAAAAAGTTAAAAAATGAGAGGGGGGGGGGGCAAAAAGTTGGGGGGAAGGGGGGGCCTTGGAGGTTGGGGTAGGGGACCTTACAACACTGTTCAAATGCTACTTGTGTATTATACAGAACACAGTCAAGAACCGCCCAAATAAAAATTAATATATGTCTCTTAATAGAGTTAGTATTCCCTGAGATGCCTTACCTTTTTCGTTTCTACTTCTTCCAAATTTATCATGTCTCATGGAGAAATTGTGTCAATAAGATATCTTGTCCCGTCTGTATTTGCAACTCTCTGATAAGAATGTTCCAATAATGATATTTCCATATCTGGTGATGTCGCCTTGTTATCCCAATATTTCTAACCGGTGATTGACAGCTGTCATCTTGTAAGTTTAGAAATGGTTACACCTGTGATCTTGTACTGTCAGTATTCTACCTCATTGGAGGTCAATGATCTTGTACTGATCGTGTAGCAAGGCCCCCCTCCTACTAATATACGTGTTAAAAATATATTAATATAGAAGTTCGATACGTAAGTTAATTCGTAAGTTACGTATATTTATTACTAATAAAAACATCCGTAAATAAAATTAAACAACTTTCGAGAAACTCATTTAATCAAATAAAAGTAAAATTGATATGGAAATTTTGTTTTAATTATTCATGTACGGTGAGCCAAAATCAAAACCTGCATTAATTTAAAAACGTTCAAAAATTAAATAAAAAAACAATTTGTTTAACTGAAAGTAAGGAGCAACGTTAAAACTTAAAACCACAGTTCATATAATTATCCAGTAAGCTTATCGCAGATCATTTCTGGTCTTCGTTCTCGGTGCGAACAAAAAGCTCCTCCCACTTCTTTCTGCATTAGCGGGTTAGTCTGTTTCCGATTGTTTCCAACTAAATGCATTATTCGTAATAGCGGGTTTCCACTTGTTTCCGATTAGATCACAGTCTGACTTGTCTACCCGTGAAAAGATCTCTGATGCCGCCTATGTTTCTATCTGCAAAAACGTTCTCTGGAGCACTCGCACCTTGGTCCGGGTTTTTATAATGGGTGAGATAGGGAAAGATCGTACTGGATAATTATATAAACTGTGCTTAAAACGAACAGAAATCATTCCGTATATGAAAGGGGCTGTCTCCTCCTTAACGCCTCGCTCTTTGCGCTAAAGTTTGACTTTCTCACAACTCTATTTTTTTTAAATAATAAAAAACTTCAGCGTAAAGAGCGAGGCGTTGAGGAGGAGACAGCCCCTTTCATCTACGGAATTATTTTTTGTTCGTTTTAAGTTTTAACGTCGCTCCTAACTTTCAGTTAATTATAGTCAAGATCGATGTGGGTATAATGTATTATTATTTTTTTGTTTAGACCAGGGCACTTCGTATCGAAGGAGTCGTCGTAGGAACTTCGAAAAGGGCTCATGCGATTGAAAATAGAAAGGGCTAATCCGTTTTTTAATAGTCAAAAGTTATTAGAGGGCAACTAGCCCCCCCCCCCCCACGCCCACCCTCCCATTTGCCCATTATGTTTAAAAACTAAACGTTGCCTTAAGATTAAATCAAAATGCACTGTGTTAATGCTAATTCCCAATAAGGCATCTCAGCAGTATCCCAAGAACGACTGAGGGTATTATGTTCTAAATTTCGGGGCTATTTCTGCTCTTAAAATTTAACCAAATCAAAATAGCGTAAGTGTATCCAAGCTATCAAAGAAAGTAAACGGATTTTTTTTTGCGAGTTGTATCAAGCTTTCTATTTCAGGTCAACTAGAGGAGGTATGAAACTAAATTAAACACTACTATTTGTGTCCAGATTTTTAAAAGGGTGTATGTTGTTAAAAATTGCTGAAAATTTTTCTCCAGTGTACAAATAGCAGGCCAAACTATAAAGTCTTAAAAAAAACGAAAAGATCTAAAATATTAATTTTTTTCCCTGAAAAGACTGTGTCAATATAAAACGAACAGAAATTAATTAAAAAAAAACTTTTCCACAAAATAAGCTTTAAAGAAAAGTAAAGAACTCCATTAAACCAAAAATGAGCAGAAATAAAATCGAATAATCTACCAAGCGTGAAACTACCACAAATCAGCATCGATAAATAAATGAAACTCAAAACAAACAGAAATTACAATAAATAACCGAGTCAAACTCAAAACGAGGAGAAATTAACATGAGTAGGGCCCAAGACCAGAACATAATTTGCACTTTCCTGAAAAAAATACAAATGAATGTGCATTGTCAGTTTGATATACATATACTGATATTTAGTAATCAAAATGTTAATATTATTTTATTTATTAAAGTTATACAGGTAAAAACATTTATATTTTTTCAGTTAAGTGCAAATTATGTTCTGGCCTTTGGAAGGCATAGGGGGTTTTGAGCCCTACTCATGTTAATTTCTGCTCGTTTTGAGTTTGACCCGGTTATTTATTGTAATTTCTGTTCGTTTTGGGTTTCATTTATATATCGATGCTGATTTATGGTAGTTTCACGCTTGGTAGATTATTTGATTTTATTTCTGCTCATTTTTGGTTTCATGGAGTTCTTTACTTTTCTTTGAAAAACTTATTTTGTGGAAAAAGTTTTTTAATTAATTTAGCACAAAAAAACAAGTTTTTTCAACTGAAAGTAAGGAGCACCATTAAAACTTAAAACAAACAGAATTTTTTCTACATATAAGGTGGGAGGGCTGTTCCTTTCTCAGCCCTTGCTCTTTAACACTAGAATTTGACTTTTTGTCACAATTCTTTAAAAGACTGCTCAGACACAAGGCCCATTGAATTAGAACAAGAAGTATTTTTAAAGAACTTCAAGAGTTTAGTCTAAAGAGTGAGAGTTAAGGAGAAGACAGCCCCCCCCCCTCATATACGGAATAATCTCCGTTTGTTTCATGTTTTAATGTTGGTCTTTACTTTCCGTTGAAAAAAAAGTTTTTTTTTATTGTGGTTGCAGCAGTAGCTGCAGCCTAGTAAAGGACACCTCAGTCAATAGGAGCCCAAAAATTAATTATTTTTATTACAAAAGTCGCTTGATCTTGGAACTTACTTTCAAATGAGCCTTAAAACATTTCTCTATGATGTTTCAGTGCCCTGCTAACAGTGCAGAAAAAAGAGGATACATCTAATCAGTACAAAAAGCCCGTTCCCTTCTTTTTTAAGGGAGGAAGGGCTGTCATCTCTTTATTTCGAGTTTTTGATAAAGACAATTCCAATGGTTTTCGTTTTTTTCTGACAAAATTTTAGACTTTTTTCATATTCCTTTAAAATTGTTTTCAAAACAACTTTTTACTATTACGATTAATCAAAATAATGGTTAACATTCCTGAACCAGCTACAAATGGAGATTTTTTCACACTAGATAGTTTTTACAAAAAACTGTCGTATTTTTAGACTTTGTTTACTGTGTGCTAGAGTTTGTTCTTACTAGCTTTCAGCTATCACTGTGAAAGTAAATGAAACTAGTATGCTATGAGGGAATCAAACTTAGTATTTAAGATAAATTGGAACCAAATTGTGTTCAGTTTCTTTAAATTTCCTGTTTATAAGTTTTAATTTCAAGCTTAGAAATGTCAATGCATGGTCAGAATTTTAACAAGTGGATTTTGCCACTTTTTTTTATTTTTCCAAGGAAGGATTTTGGATGATTTTAGGCCAGCCATGTCCAGATACGTCTCTTAAGTATAGGTGTATACAGGTCTGTGTGGAGGTCATATGCCTTTTCTAGGCTCATAAAAGCAGACAAATACAGTTCTTCAGTCTTTCTGGAAGCATTTCCACATCCCCTCCTATGTACGGGTATGGTCAGAAAGGCGAGTAAGAGTCATTTTTACTAAAAAATCGGTGCTAAGGCTGCCGCATTTAGGTGTTAGGTTTTTAAAATTGGACATTTACTGGAGTTTGTTGTTTTTTTTCCAACTCCAACGCGAACCGTAATGTCAACTATCAACTCCCTCCTTTGACAGTAAATTAGAGTAAAGTAAGTAAGTGTGATGGTACTAGACCCTTAAGGTTCTAACTGACGGTGCTGATCTCCATTTCATGGCCCTTCAGCCAGGAAGTACAATGGGTGTTTGGGGGCAGCCATCCTGTGCTTTCGCGCACCCTTCCTGCTTACCTTCTCCAGGTACCCATTTAGAGCTGGCTCGACTCTGGCTGAGCTTACAGAGTCACGACAAATAACTAGCCACACCAGGAATCGAACCCATGCTCCTCAGACAAAGGATTCCCAGCCCAGCGCGCCAACCACTTAGCTGGGATGGCTGTTCTAACTAAGTACTAAATTAGTTCTAAATTACAGTTCACTACTAAATTAGTACTGAACTGACTCCAGCCCAGCGTCTTAACCTAAATGGTTCTGATAGTTTGAAATAATTTTGGAAGTTGAGCATTTTCTGCAATGAACCAAATTTTAGATCATAGTTTGATGTAATGGCTGCAGGGTGATTTGTGTTCTTTGAAACTGTAATGGGTATTTCAAGAATTTAATTGGGTGTTTTTTTGTTGCAAGTTCCATGGTTCCATGGTAAACAGTGTATAAGATCACTATCTAATAATATAATTGTATTGCAGAATAGTCCCATTTGATTGTCAAGGACCCTCTCATAATCTACAAAAATGGCCACTGGTTTTGATTTCGCTGACGTCATGTCACTGTCCATCCCTGAAGAAATGAGAGCTGATGATGAATTTGGTGATATTAGAAATAATGCGAGAGCTGTGAAGAATAAGTTTTCATCATTTTTGCTTGAATTTCATGAAGGAAACTTCATTTATAAATACAGGTATTTATGGTTTTATTTACTAAGCTTTAGAATTCTTCTGTTTACTTAGACTTATGTTCCCCATACCGGATGGCGCATAAGGTGACAACGGCATCTCAGTTCAATTTGCTTGTTTATTAGACGAAATTATCGTCATCCGATTTAACCATCCGATTAACCTGTCATCCGATGAAAGTAGTCAAATCCTTCAACACTTAACACATAGTTGAGTGTTGAACACTTTATGTAGAAACTGTCATGCAAGTTTTGCCTGGCATGTGGAGAGAGAGATTATATTTCAGTATTTGAACTGTTTTGAAATCAAGTTGGTTAGGTCTGACTTGACTTAGGTCCCATCTAGCCTTTGTGGCTGTATTAGGGCTTCTTCTTTTCCGAATTTTCGATAAATCTGGTGACGATATTTTGCTTGGTCTGACGCTAGTTGGAGTGGCTGGTGGACGCTGTAGGTCTAGTAGAAGTTATCAATCCGTCTCTTGCAAGGTCAGCCTTGGGAGCGTGTGCCGTGTACTCGTCCTTTAAAGGTGGTTTTTCAGAGGTATTTGGCTGACATTTGTTGAGTGTGACCAAGTCCATGATGGTGAAAGAACAACAGAGGAGTTTGTGGAGGTTTTCATTTGATGCTCGGTCTGCGTAGGTGATCCCTACTATATGGCGGAGGCACTTGGTTTCAACTGCGGAGATTTCTTTATTCATCGTTGGCCCTTATTGTCCAGGTTTCACTTCACTATAAAGCAATGGGGATTATTAGCTGGTTAAATAGTTGGACTTTTAAAGATGTTAAGAATGCCTTGCTTTTTAAGATTGGTTATAGGCCCTTGAAGCGGCAGCCGGCTGAGGCAAATCTTCGCCTGTTCGATTTTGAATGATCATTGTTAGGAGTTGTGAGACTGCCTAGGTAGGAAAAGAACTCGAAATTTTAAACTGACTCTTTATTGACTGTTATCTGAGCAGGTTTTGACGAAGGAGCTCAAGATACCTGCATGATCTTGGTTTTAATTATTTTTACCATCGTCCCAAAGACTGACACTAGTTCGTCATTTTCTCCTTGAAGAAGATATTCTAGACCACCAAGTTTCACAATAGCGTCTACATATGCCATTTTGTCAATTTGTTACCCGCTAATCACTGTTCTGTCAACAGTTCAATCACTACAATCACTGGGCCGATAAAATTGTGCGATGCTTGCTTTAGGGTAGTGAAATAGGATTTTAACACAAGGATTAGTGGTGTAAAATATTTTTGCATCAGCGGTGTAACTATGGTGCTATGTTCCCATATGGGAACGTTGGGCGTTAATGTTGTCCTTGGAACTGAAGGACATATATCGATATATATCTTTTCTCACGTTTAAGAAAAGTTAGTGTAAAAGATAAATTAAAGCTAGGCATGGAATTTTTTGTAATACCATTGCAAATGAAGTTTGACACTGCACTCGAGCCTTGCATTTTTTTTTTGTAAATTTGCAGTCGATCCTACTTCACTGCTATCACCACTACACAAGTAGTTGGTTTTTTAGGGCAGATGTGTGGAGATCCTAAGCTCTCACCATGGCCAGGACTGTAGGTTTAGTCCCGGGGAACAAAACCATGTTTTCCCTGGTGAAGCGGTTGTATAGGGTCGTAGTTTGTTGCTAAACAAGCAGCTGTGCATCTTTACACTTGACTGCTTTGTATCTAAATTGATTTGGTTTTTCTTGGATAATAAATATTTTGCAGCTTTGACGACCAAAGAAAAGTGCCATTTGTACGTCCACTGACAAATTTTTGACAGAACGTCCTGTATTGCTGAAGTTTAGTGTTCATGACATTTACAAGTAGCCCTGCTTTAACCATTTTATCGCTTTCCTGGAGCTCATTATTATTTGCAAAGTGTAGGTTTAACTTTATCTTCAGAAATCTAATGCGGCTCATGTCTTGTCCAACTATAGGGATCACTTGGTTGTCTGACCGGGAACAGTACATTCTTTCACTGAGAAGGTGATGATGTCTTAATAGTAGCACAATTCCAAAAAAAATCCTCTTCAAAGCTCAATGTGAAGTTGATGTTACCATTCTGAGAAGCATATCGTGTTGTTTCCATATGAATATAGCACGAATAGTTTCTTCCAAGAACTGAAAGTTCTTTTGAAGGTTCAGATTTTTTGATACGGGATTTTAAGACTGTCCTTACGATACTGTTGGGGCTGTTTTCTTACGACGAAATATATGAAAAATCTTGCGGTTTTTAATCTTCGAAAGATCTTTTCTGGGCAAGTAAGTTTTATTACTTTTTTCTTAGCCAAGGAATCTTCGGTCTTAAAATTGCACTCAGTCTGTTACCTTCTATTGTTTTGCAATAAACAGTAGCTTTGAATCTACATGAAAATTAAGAACTCTACATGAAAATTAAGAACTCAGTGAAAATTTTAGCTTTAAGAAAAAAAAAGTTATGGTTGTTTAAGATTTTGATTTAGCTTGCTTGTTTCCAGTGATGGTTGTTGAGAACTGGAAAAGCATTGAACAAAAACCAATTCAAGGGATATACTAAGTAATGTTTGTATTGGATACCCTGTATTTCAAGTTTTGTTGTTATATTGAACATAATAGCCGGAAAAAATGCATAGTGTTACAATTACTGTGGCAGTACTTATCATGAGAAGTCTGTAAGATTTTGTATTGTTAATGTATAAAGCACTAGTTCCTGTATTTATTTTTTGCTATCCTTTTGTGAGGTAGTTGGTTTTGCTACAAATGACAGAAGTGACTCATTTTAACTTTGTAGCAGCGTTAATGCATACGTTACATGGCAAAAGTCTTCCAATTCGAATTAACAAGGTTGAGGGCGAAGGCCGAGACTGAGTCCGTTGATTTTTTAATTAAAATCAAGTTGCATTCAAGCCATGGCTAGTTGGAGAAAAAGTTAATACAGATAGTCTGAGTGAGAGGCAAAGCTGGCGTAAGCCTTTTTCAGGATTGTACAAAAATGATGTTATTTTCGCCTATTTGTTTTTTTTTAATTAATTTTTCTTGCAGTTTTCTATTCAAACTACGTTTTTCATTTTAATTTAGTCAAGCATATGATATTTTGTATTAAAAAAGAAAAAAATGGGAACAACTTGCTTTTGCTTTGTTTTTTTTTTGTCATTGTGAAAAAAATCACAATGACCAATTGAAATTTGGACTATTTTTGACTTTTTTGAAAATTTGGACTCTTAATCGAAATTCCAGGTAAACTTTACTTTTTTTTATAAGTGAATTTATTTAGAGTAAGCGACGAAAATAGTCTTTAACCGCACGATGTTTTGGTACTTAAGCCCCTCTCCCCATATTAGCAAATTTTAACTTTTATAGAAGCATTAATGCATGTGTTACATGACAAAAAATCTTCCAATTCAATATATTTTCTTGCCGTTTTTGTTCAAACTACGTTTTTCATTTTGATTTGTTCAAGGATCTGATGTTTTCGTATTAAAAAAAGTAACAATTTGCTTTTGTTCTATTTAACATATATTTCTATTTTTGCTCAGGGACATGCTCAGACGTCACTATAACTTGAGACAGTACTTTATAGAAGTTTCAATGGAAGATATTCAGAGTTATGATGAAGATTTGGCTGATAAACTTCGTAAACAACCCACTGAGTATATTGCATTGGTAATGTATTTGGAATTTATTAATATTATTTTCAGATACATAAAGAGCAGAACAAGTAGCCAGAATTGAAGTTTGGTATCACACTGGCCAAACGAAAAGCAGGTTGTCCCCGTTTGGGGTGGGAGGATGTCGTCAGGAAAGATTTAAGGGAAAGGCAACTTCCTGGGAGGGTATAAAGAGGGAGGCTTTAAACAGACTGGAATGGAGGAGCGTGCGTAGCTCAGTCTTGTAGCTCTCAGTCTATATGATTTAATTATGATGACCAATTTTCTTTTCTTAAAATTTTTAAAGAGGGAAAGGAGGTCATGTTAAAATCCCCCGGAAATTGGGACTAATACAGTATATGAATTTTGATTCAATATAATAAATAAAGAAGGTATTGTTCGTGGTTTTACCCTTTTGAAACTGGAATTCTATACTAAAATAGTAACTAAAGAAGGTATTGTTCATGGTCTTACCCTTTCTAAAATAGAATTCTGGCTTCTGTCAAGCAGCCAGAATTCTAAAATTTCTGAAAAAAAAAAATTTCTTTACTGAACAAAATACAAGTGAATGTGCATTGTCAGTATAATATACATATGCTGATATTTATTTCTTTAAATGTAAATAATATTTGATTTATTAAAGCTATAAAAGTGAAAACATTAAATTTTTTTTTCAGTGAAGTGCAAATTATGTTCTGGCCTTGGGAAGGTATAGGGGTTTTGAGCCCTACTCGTGTTAATTTCTGCTCGTTTTGAGTTTAATTCTGTTATTTATTGTAATTTCTGTTTGTTTTGGGTTTCGTTTATTTATTGATGCGGATTTGTGGTAGTTTTATGCTTGGTAGATTACTTGATCCTATTTTCTTGATCCTATAGTCTTTTTCAGGGAAAAAGAATATAATAGTTAAAGTCTTTTCGGTTTACTTTAAGAATTTATAGTTTGGTCTGCTATTTATATACTGGAGAAACTTTTCCAACATTTTTTTAACGACATACTCTCTTTTAAAAGTCTGACACAAATAGTAGTGTTTGATTTGCTTTTATACCTCCTCTAGTTGACCTGAAAAATAAAACTTAATATCATTCACAAAAAATTCTGCATGTGCTCTTTGACAGCTTGGATTCACTTACACTGTTTTGATTTAGTTAAGTTTTAAGAGCAGTGGTAGTAATAGAAGTAGCCCCGAAACTTTAAACGTAATACCCTTAGTCGTTCTTGGGATATTGCTGAAATGTCTTATTGGCAACCAGCATATACACAGTGCGTTTTGGTTTAATCTCAAGGCAACATTTAGTGTCTAAACATAATGGGCAATTTGCGTAACTGTGGGGGGTTGACCTACGCAATAGCCCTAGAGATACAGTTACAAGACTGTTTGGCTATGCTTAACAAAATGGCAATCTTGAAATTTTGACTGAAAGTTTTTGGATGATTATGAGCTGAAGAGGAGGGCTGATTGCTCTCCTATCACTTTCAACTCTTAAAAAGGGTACTAGAACTTTGAATTTCCAGTCAAATCAACTCCTTTAAAATATCAATGATATTACTAGCTATGATAAAGCAGCGCTGCCTATGATATTGCTTATATGTCCTTTCAATACATGCATGCTTATAGTTTTTTCGTTTAATTGAAACTTCCCCTAAACTTTTCAACTTAATGCCCTTCGTTTCATTAGTTACAGTAACCGTAAAAGTATTAAAAGTATACACATAGTGTCTTCTGGCTAGTTCAAAATCCGTCACGACTTACCCTAAAAGGTCTAACTTAACTATGTAAGCCGTTTTTGTGATATTGCTTTGTCACCCTTTTGACAATCTACATGATCATAGTTCGTTTTGATTTAGTTCGACATCCGCCTAAATATTCCTTGAAAGCTTCACCTTAATACCCTTAGCTTTTGTAGTAGCAATAGTTGTCGTAGCAGTAGTAGCAATAGTTGTCGTAGCAGTAGTAGCATATGCACATAGCACATTTTATTCAACATCCCCTTCAACAGACGATGAAATTTTCAACTCAATTCCACCAATCGGTCCTGAAGCATTGCCAAGGCCGTATCCAGGGGGGGGGTTTACCCAGTTTGAACCCCCCCCCCCTGAAATTTTTGACCGAGTCGAAAATTAGTCTAAAAAATACCTGTAAAGACAAAACCACGGGATGTTAGACAAAGTCCACGGGAAAAAATCGGGTAACCCCCCCCCCCCCCC
>JAQQPU010000763.1:0-32627 GCA_029168905.1 Artemia sp. Kazakhstan ARC1039 | reverse complement strand
CCCCCCCCCCCCCCGAACAAAAATCCTGGATCCGCTCTTGAGCATTGTTGATACGTCCTCTTGACAACCTATGTGGGCATAGTGTATTTCGATTTATTTCAATACAGTTTCAATATTGCCCGAAATTTTCGCCTTAATACCCTTAGGTTCATTAGCAGTAGTAATAGCACCAATAGTTATTGTAGTAGCAGTAGAAGTAGAGTTAATAGTAGTAGTCTTAGCTTTGTTAGCAGTAGCATAGTAGCAGTAATAATAGTAGTAGCAGTAGTAGTAGTTGTAGGAGTAGAAGCACTAGTTTTATGATGCAAATATTAAATATAACCACATATCTTTTGGGTAGTTCAACATCCCCCACAACAAGTCTTGTAAGTTTTAATTTCACACACGAAACTGTTCCTAAAATATCGTTGACTTGCCCTTTTGACAACCTGTGTACGGATGGCAGATTGTCACCCGTAAAACAGAAATTTTCAGAAATATTCTCTGAAAATTTCACCTTCATACCCTTAGGTATAGTTGCAATAGTAGTCACAGCAGGAGTATTACTACTCAACTTAACAATTAGCCATTGCTATGACATTGTCGATATGCCCTTTTGATAACCTGTATATTCATATACTTCTTGAAATTTTCATCTTAATGCTCTTAACCTCACAAGTAGTTGCGATAGAAGTAGTAGTTGGAACAATAGTAATAGTAGTAGTAGAACTAGTAAATGTTGAAGTGGTAGTAGTAATAGTAGTAGTACACACATATTGCCTTTTGGTCAATTGATCTTCCCCTTTAAGCTTTCTCTAAGAGTTCCATCTTAATACACAAATCAATTCTTAAGATACGCTATTTTGACAATCTAAATGGACATGGTGTATTTTGTTAGTACTATTATCACAGTGGTTTCGGTGGTAGTAGAAGTATTTGCAGTGTTAGTGTTGTAATAGTAGTAGTAGTGGCAGCACTATCAATAGCGGTAGTAGCATGTGCATAATGCCTTTTGGTCAGTTGAAGATCGCTTTCATTGCGCCCCTAAAGTTTCATCTTGACACGGTAAGCTATTCCAAAAATATTGTTGATGTGCGCTTTTGACACACTTTTAACGCCCCTTTTCACCTTAATACTCTAAGCCTTACAAGTTGTGGCAATTGAAGTAGCAGTTGGAGTAGTTTAGTAGCAGTAGTAGTATTTGTAAAAGTAGCAGTGGTGTTAGTGTTAGTAGTGACATGCTTATATTATACTTTTGTCAATCGATCTTCCCCTTTAAGTATTCTCTGAAAGATCCAACTTAATACCCAAATCCATTCTTTAGATACGCCCTTTTGACAATCTGCATGCGCATAGTGTGCTTTGATTTAGTTCAATTTCCCCCTCAATATTCTGTCAAATTTTCACCTTCATACGAGTAGTCTTAATTATACTAGTATCATAGTAGTAGTGGTAGTAGAAGGAACAGTTGTAGCAGTAATAGTGTATTATTATTAGTAGTAGCAGGTATATTTTGCCTTTTGGTCGACTGAACATCCCACTAATGATGCCCCTGAAGTTTCCTCTTGATACGATAAGTAGTTTCAAAAATATTGCTGATACGCCCGTATCAGCAATCTGTATACATATAGTATGTTTCGATTTAGTTCAACCTTCCCCTCAACGTTTCCTCAGATTTTTTTTCAGTATCTTCAGCCTTAGTAGTGCTCACTACAGAAATAGTAGTTTAAGCGATATCAGTCGTAGTAGTAATTGTAGTTGTGGTAGCAGTGGTAGTAGTAATTGTAGTTGTGGTAGCAGTAGAAGCAGCAGTAGTTGTAGTAGTAGTAACGTGCAAACATTGCCTTTTTTGTCAATTGATAATCTCCCTTATCATTTCCTGAAAGCTTCAAATTAATATACTCAGTCATTCCTGAGTTACACCCTTTTGACAACCTATATACACATAACATGTTTTGATTTAGTTCAACACTCCCCTCAACATTCCTTGAAAGACTCATCCTAATGCCCTTCGCATTTTGGGAAAGTAGAAGTCAAACACGCATACTTTTTCTCAGTAACATATACTCGTACTATAAGATAAGATTTATTGCAAAAAGCCTGCAGGGCATAGCAACACAGAATACAGTCTACAAACAAAGCTCAGGAACAAAATACAACTTTAGATAATATAAATCATGAAAAAAAAAGAATAACAAAAAGACAGAAAAGAAAGACACCAAGGTTCAACATTTTAACCAACAACCACCAATCATGATAAAATTCAAATCCTAAAAACCGTAACAAGCTCTATCCCCTCAAACATGATTACCTATGTTTAGTCTCTAAACGAAGAAACTTACACAACTGTTTAATAGCACATGCGTTCCTCTAAGCCATCCGTTCAATTAACCAGCATTCACTCCCAAATACTCGTCTAAAACATTCATTTCGCATCTCAGACAGTTCTTCACACTCGGATACAAAATGAAATAAATTCTCATTCACACATCCACACATAGGGCAAAAATAGGGGCTAGCCGCCAGCCTAAGCTTTCTCAAAAATTTCCTTCTCTCACCTAAATCCAAACTATCCCCTCTTACCAACAACAAATTCTTCAAATCCTTTTTATTCAACCCAAATTTAAAATAAACCTCCCCCCAACAGTCTTTAGCTTGGGAGTAAAATCTCAGAGACATAGATTGGTCCTTATGAGCTCGCCACTCTTGGAGTTCTTGGTCATTTAGGGTTCGCTGGACTTCCTTCCATACTGACACGCTTTCACCCATTGGGCCTTTTCCTTCATTCCACATCTCTGAAAGGCCACAAAGTTTCCGTATTTTCTTGACCTGATTTGGCCACAAATCATGTCTACCGTCCTTCAAGCTGTCCAAATAAGCTGACTTAAGAAGCCGAACTCTAGGTAGCCTAATTATTTTCTCCCTGAATTTCACCATTCTAACCAATCTAATACTCCTTAAAGTGAAAAGCCCCAAATCTCCTTTCAGTACAACTGAACTAAATGAACCTTTCAAGCCTAAAATTCTCTTAAAATATCTTAGCTGAACTACTTCTAGCTTGGTGCTTTAGCAAAACCCCAAATACCTCAGAACCCTAAATTACTTCTCAAAAGCATATTTATTAGCTTATTACCCCTTAAAATACAATCTTCTACATGCCTAGACATCCCCCTTAATGCACTAAACGTAACGCCCAAATAAACAAATTCTTCTTTAACCTCTAACATCCTTCCTCCAAAAATAAAATGAACCTCGGAATCTAACTCCCCCTTGCTCCTAAATACTAATACTGCTGACTTCTTAGCGTTCAACTCTAGATCCTTCTTTTCTAAGTAATTTTTTATTATATCTAATTGCTTCTGAAGATTATCTCTACTATCCGCCACTAGAGTTATGTCATCCGCCAATAACATACATGATAGCCGAAACCATTCCAAGGATACATAAGGGGCTCCATTACTTTTAATAAAACTATCTAAATCATTAACAAACAAGAAGAAAAGCTTAGGAGATAAAGAACATCCTTGTTTCACACCCACATGAGACGTAAGCAACCTAGAAAAATTTCCCATAACCTTCACAACAAATTTCACCCTCCGATACATATCTGCTACTATTGCTACAAAACAAGACGGCAAGCCTATTTCTAAAAGACTTACAATTAACAACCTCCTATTTACCGAGTCAAAAGCGCTTTTCAGGTCTAAAAAGGCTACGAATAGCTAACCATTTTTTCCTCGATAGCATATTTCCTTCTCAGTTTATCCAAAGTAAAAATATGGTCAACAGTGCTGAATGTCGATCTGAATCCCGCTTGCATCGGGCTAAGTATTTCCTCCTTATCTAACCAATCTCTTAGCCTAAATTCCAGAACCTTACAAAACAATTTACTTACCACATTCCCATAAAGATAGACCTGAAGTTTTCATGTAACATCCTATTACCTTTCTTAAAAAGAGGCACTGCTGCTGAAGTGTCCTAAGAGCGAGACCAACAAGCTTTCTCCACTGCAAATGAGAAACCTGCGGCCAACATGGGTATTAAGGTTGTCCTTCCTAACATCAGGGCCTTTGTAGATATACCATCTGTTCCTGAACACGAATTACCATTCATCTTTTTCAACTGATCCCAAATTTCTTGTTGAGATACAGGCCTAATTAAATCGTAATCATTCTATCTTAAAGGATATCTTACCGTCCCCAGATCTAACTCTATCCTTTGAACCATTCGACTCATTCGCCCTGACATATTCTGACTCCGTATTTTCAAAATAATCTGGCCACGTCTCAGCTGGTGGGACATCTCCTTTTATTCCCGAGCCCTGGATTGAACATTTAACTACCGACCAAAACTCTCTAGGGTTATTCACACCACAAGCTCTCTTAATTTCCTCATTAATCTTCATGCCTCTCTCTCTTTTTAACTCTTTTATCCCTATTATAATCTGACCTTAATTTTCTGTATTCAGCTAGCCTGCGCAAATTCGCTTCCTGATCCAATGGGTCTGTTGCTTTAAGTAGCCTGAAAACCCTAATTACCTCTTCCTTTTTCTGCCTACATTCCTCATCGAAAAAACCCTCATCTTTTCTGGCCGGATGTTTCCTATCCTGAGATAAAGGCTTGATGCTATCATAAATTTTATATGTAATTACCGAAACAGCTCACTTTCCTCACTTTCTAGTTCCATCTTAACCAATTCTTCTTTCTCCTTGGCTATCCAAACTGGTTTACGGATCCTTTCCTCAGACTTAGACCTTTCATTTACCCTTTCAGACCGTCGAATATCAGCTTAACAGCTTAATACTACGCTCTCAGCTTAATACTACTGGCAAATGGTCAGATCCGACCAACTCTAGAACCCTAAGGACCACCGCCCGGGACCAGAGAGATAAACTACATAAAATATAATAAATTAAACTCGGGCTAAACCCACAATAACACGTAACATCACCCTTACCGAAATCTCCCAACCTTCCTTTCAAAATTATTAACCCTTATTTTTTACAAAAATTTATTAAATTCCATCCCCATCTATGTATTTTCCGAGACCTATCCCTACTTTTTCTAGTAGGGAAAACATACATTCATTCTCTAAAAAAAAAAACATTCTGACCTGGTTCATTTACAAGGGGTTAACCAACCTGCAACTCGTCCTCTTCACTAGTATATGCATTGAAGTCCCATAGAAAAACAAAATTACGGCAAGGGTACATTCTTTTATACATCTGTGTTTCATTTTCAATCAATTCCCATGCATCTTTTGCGGCTGTAAGGACTAGTATTCGGAAATCAAACAAACAACACACACAAGAAGGTGAACGTTTTCAACTTAATAATAACCATAATAAATTTTCAGACTCACTTTCTAGCCTACGAAATAAATTAAATACACCCTTCCTTACAAGCGCCGAAGCTCCTCCATAATATCTACCATTTGCCGAAACCTTTCTCCTACGCTCAAAGACATCAAAATCTTCACAAGACAAAAAATGATGTAGAGAATTCCACGTCTCAACAAGGCAATCAACATCTTAAAGTTCACAACCGGCTGATGCACTTGACTAATAGATTTTCTAACCTTTCCCTACTATAACCTTGCAAATTCCAAACTATGTTAGTTGTGTTATGTGTTCTTTGGACTATTTTAAACAAATTGTCCATCGCACAATTTCAATCAGATGCGTTTGGTGAAAAGAGGGGTAGTTGGGGGGGGGGAGGTGGCTAGTTGACCACCATCACTTTTGACTCTTAAAAGGGAATTAGAACTTCCAATTTCAACCAAATGAGCCATCTCTAAAGTTTATACAATCATCCCTTCCATAAGAACCTTAAATGCCCAGGGGCATAACTTACAACCCTCGTCCCCAGGCTTTGGTGGCTTCTATTAACCCCAAAGGCCTTGTTGTATGATCTGTGAACTATTTTGAAGAAAATGACTGTCTGAAAATTTCTATTGGATACATCCCGGGAAAACATGACGTGTGGGGGGGGGGCAGCGCTCTGATCACTTTGACTCTTAAAACGGGCACTAAAACTTCCGACTTCCAATCAAATGAGCTCCATCCGTTCCAGAGTTTATACGACCACTCGTTCCATAAAAAACCTTATATGCCCAGGGGCATAACTTACAGCCCTTGCCTTTGGGCTCTGGGGGGTTCTGTCCACCCTAAATGAGATATAAGCTATGAGATATACATTTATTAAAAAAGAAAACAAACACTATTCGCCTTTTGCCTGCCAAGAAAGGCAATAAACTTGAAACGGCAAACGAGGTTATCAGTCTCAGCTTATTAAAACCACATTCATACCGAGCTACTCAACACACAAGAAAAAAAGACATTGTTATAGGCTATTTGGATTGTTGGTAGCAAATGACTATCTCACAATTTCAGTCGAATTTTTTTCGGGAAAAGAGGATGTCAGGAGGGGGGGGGGGTAGTTTTTCTCCATCATGTTTGACTCTTAAAAGGATAGAAGTATACATTTCCAGTCAAAAAATCCTCTTCAAAAGTTCACACGACCACTCCTTCCATAAAAGCCTTATATCCCCCTGAGGCATAACTTAGAGCCCTTACCCCCAGACTCTGGGGGATTGTATCAACCTCAAAGGCCTTGTTGTATTTTTCAACAAATGGTTATATAAAAATTTCTTTCGGATGCATTAGGGGAAAATACGAAGTGGGGGTAGGTTGCTGCCCTCTGATCACTTTGACTCTTAAAAAGGGAACTAGAACTTCTTATTTCCAATTCAATGAACCCCCTCCGAAGTTTAAACGACCACCTTCTCCATAAAAACCTTATATGCCCTCGGGGTATAACTTACAGCCTTTGCGCTAAGGGTTGTAGGGGGGTTATAGTCCTCAAAGACATAATTTCTAGACCTGTTAACTACGCTGAACAAAATGGCTATCTCAAAATTTTGATTGAATGTGTTTTGGGATATTGGCGAGGGGGGACTGGTCGCCCTCCAGTCGCTTATGACTATTAAAAAGGGCATTAGCCCATTCAATTTGCAATCAAATGAGCTCTTTTTGAAGTTTCTACGCCAACTCCTTCTATACGAAGTGCACTGATCTAAAGAAACCCAAAAAAATAATAAATAATGCATTGTGCCCACATCGCTTTTTACTTAGACAGTGCTATTGCGCTGTCTATGATAATCTTATTAAATGAAAAATAATTCTATACATGAATGTATATTTATTTATTTACCTGTACATTTTTTCTCTAAAACAGAACTATTTTTTTCTGAAAATTAATCAACAAAACTTTTTGCACAAAATAAGTTTTTAAAAAAAAGTAAAGAACTCAATTAAACCAAAAATAAACAAAAATATAATCAAATAATCTACCTAGCATACAACTACCACAAACCAGTGTCAATAAATAAATGAAACCCAAAACAAACTGAAATTAAAATAAGTCAAACTCAAAACGAGCAGAAATTAATCTGAGTAGGGTTCTAAACCCTATGCTTTCTAAAAGCCGGAATATAATTGGTATTTTACTGAAAAAAATTCAATTGAATTTACTGAAAAAAATGCGCATTGTCAGTTTAATATACGTATGCTGATATTTATTCCTTAAAATCTAAATTAATTTTTGTTTTCTTTAAGTTATAAGTGAAAACATTGAAAAGAATTTTTTTTTTCAGTAAAAACAACCCTTGCCCTGAGGGCTCTGAGGGGTTGTCATTCTAAATGACCTAATTTCCAGAACTTTTAACTACGTTGAACAAAATGAATATCTCAAAATTTTGATTGTATGTGTTTGGGGAAATGGTGGGCGTGAGAGCGGGGCTAGTTGCCCTTCAATTACTTTCAATTATTAAAAAGGGCATTGGCCTTTCAATTTTCAATCGAATGAGCCCTTTTTGAAGTTTTACGACAACTCTTTGTATAATAACCTTATATGCCCTCAGGGCATAACTTACAACCCTTGCCCTGGGGGTTGTGGGGGGTTGTCATCCTCAAAAGACATAATTTCTAGAACTGTCAACTACATTGAACAAAATAGATATCTCAAAATTTTGATTCTATGTGTTTGGGAAAATAGTGGGCATGAAAGGGGGTTTAATTGCCCCCTCTCACTATTAAAATCACTTTCGACTATTAAAAAGGGAACCAGCCCTTTAAATTCCCAATCGAATGAGGCCTTTTTGAAGTTTCTACAACATCGCTATCTATAAAAACCTTATATGCCCCCAGGGAATAACTTACAGCCCTTGCCCTGAGGGCTCTGGGGGGTGGGTTATCATCCTCAAAGACTAAATTTCCAAAACTTAACTACTTTGAACAAAATGGGTATCTAAAAATTTTGATTGGAAGTGTTTGGGGAAAAGGTGGGCGTGAGAGGGGGGTTAGTTGCCCTCCAATCACTTTCGACTATTAAAAAGGGCAATAGCCCTTTGAATTTCCAATAGAATGAGCCCTTTTTAAAGTTTCTACGACAAAGATTTCTATAAAAACCTTATATGCCTCCAGGGTATAACTTACAACCCTTGCCCTGAGGGCTGTTGGGGGAGTGTCCTCCACAAAAACATAATTTCAATCTGGAAATCAACTACTCTGAACAAAATGGAAATCTCAAATTTTTGATTGGATGTGTCTTGGGGAAATGGTGGGCTTGTAAGGGGTGTTAGTTGCCTTCCAATCATTTTCGACTTATTAAAAAGGGCCCAAGTCACTCCAATTTCCAATCGAACCTGCCCTTTTCGAAGTTTCTACGACAACTCCTTCGATACGAAGTGCCCTGGTTAAAAAAAAAAAAAAAAAAAATAAAAAAAAAAAAATATATACATTGTGCCAACATCGTTCTTTACTTAGCAGCGCTATTGCGCTGCCTATGATTGGTATAGTACCATTTTCTGATGTGAAAAAACGATCTAGATTGCTCAGGACTTAAGAAAATTTGTTTAGGTCCTTTATTTTGGAAAAAAATCCTTCATAATAAATTCGTTTAGGGGCTTAATTTTTGGGCGCTATAATAAATTTTGCTCAAGTTTAGTGTCTGTGCTAAATATTTTAAAAAGTGATTATTATATTTTATTATATATTTTTTTTAAAGCGATAGATTATCGACAGTATAGAATAATTGTCGGTATAAGTATGCAAAAAGTGTGCCGTATAAATTAAAATGAAATTTAAGTTGTTTTGTTTAGAGATTAAAAAACTGTCCTTTTCAAGAAAGAATTACTATAATTAATGGTGCTAGTATTAATAAAATTATGTATAATTAAATGTTTTTATCGAATCATATAAATGGATTCTTTTGTTTATCTTTTTTCTCTTCCATAGCTCGAAGAAGCAACTAAAGAAGTGGCTGATGATATTACTCGTCCACGTCCGCTTGGCGAAGAAAATGTTGATGACATTCAGGTTATAATTAAATCAGAAGCTAATCCTGTTCCTATTAGAGACATTAAGGTAACTAAAATTAGTCATTAGACTGCCCACTTACCTTGCTACGCGCTTTACACTTGGACTAGGAAACTTTTCTTTATATTACTTTAAAAAAATCCAAAATAAGGCTAGTAGGATAGGCTGTTGTATTGCTAAAGGCCGGTTGCTGCCTCTAGAGAAGACATATGGTTTGATGTTGTCTCATTCTGATTTCCTACAAGTAGGCCTTTTCTCAACCATCTCCTTGGAGCTTTATCTCCTTCCGCTATCAATTGCCAAGAAACAAAGTATGTTTGTCATAAAACAAACTCAGTGACATTTTACCTAGTCAGATAAATTGTCAGAGGACAGAGTTTTGAAGAACAGTTTTGTTAAGTCCTGCAATAATGGCAATAGCGGTAGCTGCAACTTAGTAAAGAACAAATCACAGCCCACAGCAGCCACAAATTTAAAAACCGCGTTCTAATAAAAACTGACTAGTGACAAAAATTGCCATTTGTAAATAATCCAGGAATGATAAATATTATCTTGATTAGTCTAAATAATAAAATGTTATTTCAAAATAAATTGATGGGAATTTTGAAAAATATCCTGGAATCCCTAAAAAATGGTGCCGGGTCGAAACAAAGTACACTATTGGGATTGCTATGGCCTGAAACCTTATACAGGAAACCTACAATCCCCTGGATGGAACAACAATAAAAATTACTTTTTGCCTAAGTAGAACTCATGTGTCCCCTTTTTTTCCTTTTTTCTCCTCTGAAAAGACTCAAAGATCATTGGAAATCGATTGAAAAGATAACCCAAGAGGAAAATCCCACCAAGGTCATCAGTTGATAATTTTTAACGAAGACAAGTGTATATCCAGTACAGAAATGGAATTTGTCAAAGGGGTTCTAACTTGACTATTCTGGCGCTGTGGAGTATATGGTATTCAAGGATCATAAGCAACCCTTGTATTTTATTACTTTCTAGGATAGACTTATGTGGAAAAAATAGCAGCCTTTTTTAGCTTTTTCCTTCTTTTTTTTTACCTTTTTTAGCATAGGTTTACAAAGACAAAACTATAGGTGCGATGAACAGGTTTCGGAAAGGGGCGTAGGACTTTTTAAGAAAGAGATGTGGCCCTTAAAGTCCGTTTTTAGTCTCAAATATTCTTATTTTTGCTTATTTTTATGGGTTTTGGGAAAACATGGAAGGAGGGAGTCCGTATATGTTGTTGGGGGAAACCTTTTATTCCATTGAGCTCAGGTATGATAAAAGAGTAATTAGATTTATACGACATTAAAGAAAAGTTAACAGGTAAAAATATAAACGGAGCCAAATGAATACCGAGTTAAAAAAGAATTACTCCGAGAACATATTCTCTGTTGAAAATACATCCTGCATGCATTGGAGCAAAAGGTTTTATTTCTTAGACATGTATTTGACCCGTTTGTGGTGGAAGGGAAAATTGTTTCCGCTTCCAAGTGTTTTTGTTTTCTGCAAGTCAAAGCTATATGTTATCAAAGATTTTGTGTTAAATTCTATTTTTTGATCGAAATGAATACGTGTGTCTCGGAGCCGATTTATCAGGGCGGCAAACATTTTAAAAAAAGAGGTTTAGAGGTTTTCAAAAGCGACTTTTGAAGCTCAAATAACTCATGTATTTGAATGTTTTTATCATAACTTCAGAAAATCCTAAATAGATATGAGACTAAAAGGGAATGATATTATCACTTTCAGCTGAGTAGCCATTTTTGGTGTTTAAAGGTCTAAAGTAAAGAAAAAGAATACAGATAAGAAATTTATTTAGAAATAAATATCTGTATTTAAATCATATTTAAAAATAAAAATAAATATGGCTGTTTCGACGGAACTAAGTGTGGTCTCATGATATCATAAGCCAACTTTCTACATAATTGTTGAATAGTTAGCTTCCTTTATAGGTACTGAGATAATTATAAATCGCATGTAAAGTATTTTGGAACTGTGGTGGACGAAGACAGATTTCAGGATTTACAAAAGAGTAAAATAAATGTAATTTTTAAAAAAATTTAATATAACGATACAAAAGTAAAAATTATACGCCATCTGAAAAAAAAATTTTAAGACTGAAAATAAAAGCTGATTCTGAGAAGAAGAAGAAAAACTTATTTATTTCCATCTTCCCATTTATCAGATAATAAAAAAAAGTGGCAGTAAAATAGCGGTGCTTCGTGCCTCTGTTTTACCAACTCGGTTTTTTTTACCGACTGGCTGCAAAAAAATGCTTGGGGAAGGGGGTAGTTACAAGATATGTTATAACTGCCACGTGCTTCCATTTTGAGCCTTAAATAGTTTAGGTTTTGAAGTAGAAGGAAAAAACAAAGTACTATTCTATTATTCACTTTTTGTGCATTTGGAGATGAAATAGTCTTTTGAGGGTGTTTTTATCAGGGCTTTGTTTGAAGAGCTCTTAACTGATAATTTATCGCCCCCCCCCCCAAATTTTTTGGCATTTGGATAATTTTTAGAGATTCTCGCAGGGATTATACACTTGGTGCATCTTTCGTAATAAAAAGTAGCTTTGTAAAAAGAAACAGGAACAAACGGTACTGTTGTCAGCTTGATAATTTATGGTGCAATAGAAAGAAAACGAAAGTCTAACTTAAAACAAAGAAAGGAACAATGGGAATTAAGATAAAATTCTGAGAAGCAGAAAAATAATCAAAAGAAAATTTTAAATTAGATATATTAAATTAAAAAAAAAATTAGAGAACAAGAATTGAAGCCAAGAGCAAATGCTTTTTTGGAGAGAAAAAAAGAAAGAAAACAAGACAACCAAAAAACATGAATAGTCATCGTTTGAAGGAGAACCGATAGATAGAATTGATATATCGATATTTATTGCAACAAAAGCCGCTTTGGACCATGGCAAAAAAAGTGGCCCAAATTAATGAATATGCTAATAACACACATAACAAGCCATGGTACACTTGACTCTCGCTAACTCGAAATTCATGGGACCTCGATTTTTCTTCGAATTACGTTTAATTTGAGTTATGCATAGTTCGAATTATAGAAGCCAAATGAAAATTTTAGCTACAGAGGTACAAACTCGCTAAATTTACTCACTACAGCCACTACAAAGTTAAGAGTCATTTTATTAGTGTACTATAGAATTAACATATCAAGGCTTTACTTTCGTGTGTCAGTAATATATTCAGTTTGCTAGGAAATAGAGACCTGAACAATAACCGAATCTGATAAAAAAATATGTTAGATAAAGTTCATGCATATCAACGTTCACACGTTGCAACCTACATATCGGGGTTTTGACTAACAGAGGTCCGTTGGAAAAACTTCGAGATACAGGGTTAAACTTTGACTTGTGGAGGTAAATTGACAATAAAATGAAAAGTTATATACTGAATTTCGGGTTATAGAGGTAATTTTCGGGTCACTTCGACATAAAGAGGTAAAATATAACCGCAAAATTATTTCGAGTTATGCATGTTTTTTTCTTCGACTTAGACAGGTTTTTCCAAGGGGATTGAAAATATTTCGAGATATCGAGTTTTCACGGCTCGAGTTGTCGAGAGTCAACTGTACATAACAATGAAAAGATGTAACAATTCCAAATTAAAACAAACATAACAAAACACATAATACCATAAAACTAACTCACATTATTACACAAAATGTCGCACACATGATAGATAGATACTAAATGCTTTAAACTCACAGGGACCATTGATACAAAAAGGAAAAATAAAATACTTCAAGCCTCCCCCTCCCCTCAGGAATCTCTATGGTCATTCCCAGTTTAATATATTTTGCAATCCTTTTTATTGTCCCATAATATTTTGGTCCCATTATTGACGCCAACCACTCACTTGACCCCAAACTACTAGAAAATAAATCGCTTCTTAAATCCTATAATTCAGGACAAAGAGCCATGAAGTGAAGCAGATCCTCACCATTTCTCCAAACATGGGGTACGAGTAAGGACTATCTATTACCCTTACTCTCCTTAAATAGTTCCTTCTTTCTCCAAGTGCTAGGAAATATTAAAATATAGGTCTAAATCACTTCTAGGTCCTGACTGAAATTTAGTAAATTGTTCATAATTTATGAGCAACGAGATTTTAGGCATTTAGTTTATTCTCATAAAAACCTATCTTCCAGTCTGATCAAGTATCCCATCTTACTAAAGTGACAGGAATCTGTATTGCTGCGTCCGGAATACGAGCTAAAGCCACAAGTATTACAATACAATGTCGTTCATGCAGGAATGTTGTCCCAAATCTACCTATAAGACCTGGCCTTGAAGGATACAATCTTCCTCGCCGTTGTAATACGTAAGTGTTTGATTTTTTCCCATGTTTAATATCATTGATGCATTTGTGAAAGTGTAATGAACCTTCCTTTGACGGCTTTGTCACAAAAATATTTTGTGCATTAAATGTCACAAAAATATTTATGCATTAAATGCCAGTGTCACTTAATTTACCTTAACTGTAATTTAAATTTTGCCCTTTTTTTCCTTTACTGTGCTTTTGCTTTACTGTGGTCATTCTAGTTTTATGATATCCCTATCTAATTTTATCATATCCCTATCTCTATCTAGTTTCATCTAGTGTTATCCCTCCAGTCTTTCTGGAAGTTCCTTCAATTAAAACGTATCAAATCCTTATAATTTAGCCAAGATTTCTTTCTTGCCATGTTATGTTTGGTTTAGGTTTACTATTACCTTCCTAGTCAGTATTTTTTTTTTACCCGAATTCTCTCTGATTAGCAAAACATTTGCGTTGCGTTTTATTATTTTGATTTGTGACTTTCTTATTCATGATTAGAAAAGTAATTTGGTGGTGTTTTGATTTGGTGGTATATCGTGTTCACTTTATTTGAAAATTAGACATAGACATAGGTTTATTAAGATCGAACAGCGTAGCCATGGCTAATTTATGTCGTCTTTACAACAATATGAAAAAAAAAAAAAATACAAATAACACTATAAGAACACTAACACGTGAATACAAATAACACTAAGTCTTGTTGTATGCTTCTACAAAAAAGGGGACAAACGTGTTTTTGTAGCTATGACAAAAACATTGTAGCTTGCTATTGTAGCTATGACGTGTTTATGATATTGTATACTTCGCTGAAGCAGTGAGTACCGACCCACATTCCGTACGTATTAATAGCAGACTTCGTGATAGGTCTCCGGAGTACTTTTATTTGCTTAAGCTTCCTGATTTCACTTTTTGCCTTCATCAGCAGAGTGTGATGGTCCGATTTGCCCAATGGCCCGTTCGAAGACACGTCTTTGTAATATGGAGCAAGGTTTGTGAGAATAAGGTCAAGGGTGCTCCCGGTCACATGGGTGGGTATCTTGACCACTTGTGACATACCCAGCGTATTAGCAAGCCATTGTTTCTTTGTTTGGTTGAAGTCACCAGCTATTATGAAGCCCGGGCGGCTATACCGCTGACGTAATGTGTCTAACGTAGACTGAAGGTAGGATACCAACAGCCGTCTGTTCTTGGTGCTTTCAGGATAGTAGATACTTGCGATAATGATGCAAGAGACATCTCGTGGTAAATGTTTTGGCTTGCATAATGCCCAGATCGCTTCATGGTTAGGGTCATTGAAGTTATCTAAATATCTGCAGGGGATATCATCGCGTACATACAGGGCAACACCTCCGCCAATCCTGTCTGTTCTAGTGTTCAAGAAAACCTTGTAACCAGCCATCCTTCCACTTGTTTCGTCGAGCTGCCATGTTTTGGTAATTGCGGCGATGTGGATGTTATTCTGACGTAGAATGATATCTAACTCATCTACTTTATTCGTTAGTGAGCGGACGTTGCTCAGAAGGAAGTTTGGAAGTTCGTGTTTACAAGAGAGAACCTGCGGCGATAATACTAGAGGACAATCAGACCCGAAATCATTGGTAGGAACATTGTTGTCAGGAATCAGCCGGGGCGGTAGGCTCACGCGCGGGATTGAGACTAAACAACACTCACGCTTAGGCTTTTGGCTGGCCAATCGTCCGTAGGTGACTAACACGTCAATCTTAAATTTCTTTCTGCCACCTCTGCGTCCTCTTCTTGTTCGCTTGCGAACGAAGGGAACGTCATCTATATTTTTATAAATTCTCAGTGTGACGAGTGTGGTTATGACAGATGGCGCCAAAACAGCAAAAGAAATGAAAGTACCTGTTTTGCATTGATCAATCCAGTTTTCAGCAGCAGCCTCAGTCACAAAGAATAGCACTATTAATACAGTTTTGATTAATACCACTTTCACTCGCAAAGGGAGGAGTATTTCAAGGCACTAAACAAGTTAAACTAGGATAGAATGACTTGCAGCCTCAACGGCGCGAGAGCCATCTATGTAATATCATTAAGACACGTTTCTATGTAATATCATAAAATTAATGAATAAATCTTATTTCCTTAAACTCAGAGCGCTTTAGCTTTTCACTTTTAAATCTTGTAGAATGTATTACATAAGAGCCACTCTTTTGAAATAAATAAGTTAAAAATAACAATAGGTGAAAGCTGGACTTGAATGGAGCTGGACTTAAAATTGAATTCTGATTCTGCATTTAAATCACCAAAATAAAAGGGCCACCTAATTTCTTTTCCAAATACACAAAAAAAGAGCTCCAATCTGTTTTTGTCTTGCTTATCTGTGAGACTAAAAATCTAATAGAAACTGTGAATAGTTATTGGAGCTCCCTCTGCAAATAATAATGCCCATCTATTTTGGGAGTGCTTTGAAAAAAAAGGGGGGCTTAGGCTATGTGAATATTTCAAAATTTTTGTTCTGGATCTATGGTTGTATCTAATATATTTCACTTTTCACAAATGACTTATTGTGCTCCTCTGGTGCGTGTTTTCTAATTGACACACCTGCATGGGGTATCTTTACTACTCAATAAACACAGAGGAACCCGTCCATGATTTTGAGATTTTTTTTTACTTCTCCCTAATCTAATTTGGATAAACAAATCTCACTATTCCAAAGCCTTTGACAATACTTATTTACGTTCTTTTATCTGAATTAGTTTATAAAATACTGGGAACTTATCTGAAATTCCTTCAGTCTTTAAGTAATATCAAAATTTTAGTAAGTTCTGTATATTTTCTTAAAATTAGCGGGATTTTATTTAGTAGCGTACTTACTTCCCAGGTTAACAGGTATGTCAGTGCACCTTCAATAATTTTTACAGTCTCATAAAAATTCCTTAAATCGATGTGGCACTGGGGTCAGTTTATCACATTTTTTTTTCTCGCCAAAAGAAAGTTTTATTTGTCTTCCAAGATATGGTGAAATCATTCTGTACATTAAAATTTTCAAAATCTGTATATTTTTAGTAGCAAATAGACATCGTTCTATTAATGTATGCATTATAGACAAAATTGGGTGACAACTTCGTTTGTTCTTTACTTATAGTGAACAACGAACTCTAGCCCATAGTAACTGAAATGTTAAATAAATCATCATCATGATGCATCGTTGCAGCAGTAGCTGCAATCTAGTAAAAGACGAACATAGCCTGAAACGCCTAAAAAGTGTGTCGGATTGAAGCATTTTATAGTAAAGGACGAACAGCCCATAGTAGAACTAAAAGTTGGATCACGGCAGGACTCTGACCTGTAATCTTTAGGTCGGAATTCCGATGCCTTATCCATTAAGGTAAACAACCAATACTAAGCCATCGTGCTACAGTAATTCTTCAACAAGGAAAATCACTTTTTTGCATGGGAATCACCATCATACTCTAAAAAGCCAAACCATTTTTTTTTGTATTTTCCATCCATTCTACCAATGCGTCTATCTTGTTTCAATCCATGTAGCCGTAAATTGAACCAAATGTCGCAAAATAAGAACCCGAAAAACAAGTGGGAGGCGTGGTGAAATGCCTGGGAAATATATACTTTGGGCTATATATCTACATATTAGGAGTTTGGGGTAAAGCATAGAGGAACTACCGTCAAAATGTGTTGGTTACAGTTATTCTGCATATTATGAAATTATAATTGTTCCCTTGACATATTTCTTTCTCAATAGATAAGATATTTATTTCAAAAAGATCACTATCACAAGCCCACAAAGGGCCGAATTCGGACTTCGGAGTCGACAATATAAATGGTTGCACTAAAACTGGCAAAAATGCAAAAAATAACAACGAAATAGAAAAATCATAATGAACAATCATTTAACAGTCAATAATTAAAACTGTAAAAAGTCAATCAAAAAGATAAAAACTTAACAACCGAACAATCCACACTTACAAAAATAAGAAAGAAAGAAAAAAAAAAAAGAAAGGGGGGGGGGGGAATAAGCGAATATACACAAAAAAAAGAGCGAGACATAAATGCATATAAATTAAAAGGGACACTAACAAAGTGTCAATAATTCAACTACAGTAAGTCAATAAAAGAGTTAAAAAATAAAAACTGGTCAAGAAGGGGGGAGGGGGAGGGTACAAAAATAAATAAATAACCCCCCCCCAAGAAAGAACGAAAAATAAAATATATAAAAATTAAAGGGGGAACTGAAAAAAGGGGGGGGACAAGCAAATGAGTGCAAGAACCTGGGCAGCACCATCAGCTAATAAACAAAAAAGAGGGGAAAACGAAACTATTGGGACATTTTATTCATTTTTTCTGTAATAAAGGGGACAAAAGTTCTTTCGTATCCCGAAGTAACGCAGCGAATGGAGGACAAAATAGGGATGGGTTCAGAAACAGCTCGAGGCGGCCTTAATCTGGATGGGGAGTGACGTTTGGGGAAAATACTTGCCGTCCGAGGGTTTGTTATGGCATTTTTTGCAAAACAGGGGCACAAATTATTTCTTCGTCTTTCGAGGGTCTCTAGTTTTGAAATATTTAACAAATGCAAATATGGTATCTTGCCCTCTTTAAAAATAATTCTTAGAGCTTTCTTTTGGACATTTTCAGTTATTTGTGTTGCTTCATTTGAGAGGCCAGAGTGCCACACAGGACAAGCATACTCCAATATGGAGCGCATAAAAGAAATGTATACTTGTAGTAAATGTGATTGGGGGCAACTAAATTTATTTAAAAGTTTAAGGAGGGAAAGCGAGGGGTTTGCTTGTCGTAGGATATTATTTATATGGGCATCTCATTTCAAATTGGAAGAAATTGTAACACCAAGGAGTTTAAGAGATGTGACAGAGGTTTCAGGAGGAATAGGAGCAAGAAAAAGGGGAGGGGATTTAAGGAAACTTACTGAGACTATTGCGGATTCAGAAGGGTTAACTGTCATGTCAAGGGAAGAGGCCTCACAGGCAATATCTTGGAGTATACCCATTGGGTTGCTAAACATGTTTTTATGACATATCTCTAAAACTGTCAAGTCATCGACAAATTTCCACCTATTGTCATAAAGGGTTGAAAGGCTGTTAATCATAAGAGAAAAAAGGAGAGGGCCTAGAATAGTCCCCTGGGGAATGCCATTAAATATGGGGAGATGATCTGAGAAACAATTTAGATATTTAACTGCTTGAGATCTATTAGAGAGAAAAGAGGCAACGAGCTTAACAAGGAAAGTTTCAATGTGGAATTCATTTATAAGTTTATCTATGAGTAAATTGTGGTTAATCAAATCGAAAGCTTTTTGAAGATCAATAGAAATCAGATTAAGCCAAGTGTTAGGTTTTTCAAGTAATTTACCCATGGTATCAACAAGATGGATCAGGTAATGAGAGGTTGACGTGGACTTGAGATTACCAAACTGTCTAAGATCAATGAGGGGGAGGACTTTCATCTTAAGCCAGTCTGCGAGAAAACTTTCATACAATTTTGAAAAAAATTGAGGTGAGGGTAATAGGACGAATGCCATCAAAGCCAGGCTTCCCATTTTTCTTTTTGATTGGGGTAATAAAGCCTTGTTTCCAATTTTGAGGGAACTGTCCAGATTCGGTAATTTCATTAAACAGGGTGGATAGGGGTTTTGAGAGGTAATCACTGAAAGCTTTAATCGGAGGAACAGGAATATCTAAAGGGCAAATGCTTGATCGTTTTAGTTTTTCGATTTTTTTTTTTACAACATCAAGTGGAGAAATATGTGGGAGTGAAAAAGGATCAGGAATATCTGGAAATGCGTAAGATAGTGGAGGGAGACTCTGGACAATAGAACCATATGAATGTGAAGTATGCAAAAAAAATTATTCTGACAGATCAAATTTGAAAAGACACATGAGAGCCCATAATGGTGAAAAACTATACGAATGTGAAGTATGCAAAAAGAAAATTTCTAGCAAGTGGGGTTTGTCCCTGTATATGATAATCCACAATGGAGAAAAACCTTATGAATGTTAGCTACGCCAAAAAAGGTTTTCTCGAAAAATGGATTTGATTCAGCATGTGAGAACACACATTGGTGAAAACCTATATGGATGTGAAGTATGCAAAAAGAAAACTTCTAGCAAATGGAGGTTGATTCGGCATATGAGAACCCACAATTGTGGAAAACATCATGAATGTAAACTATGCCGAAAGAAATTTCCTCGAGAGATAAATTTGGTTGTGCACATGGAAACCCACAATGGAGAAAAACTCTATGAATATGAAGTATGCAAAAATAAAAGTTCTAGCAAATGGAGTTTGTCCCGGCATATGAGAATCCACAATGGAGCAAAACCCTTTGAATGAGAGCTCTGCCAAAAGAAGTTTTCTCAAAAGTCAAGTTTGACTAGGCATATGAGAACCCACAATGGTGAAAAACAATATGAATGTAAAGAATGCAAAAATAACTATTCTGACAATTCAAATCTGAATGGGCATATGAGAGTCCACAATGGAGAAAAACCCCATGAAAGTGAACTATGCCAAGAAAAGTTTCCTCTAAAGTCAGGTTTGATTAGGCACATGAGAACCCATAATGGAGAAAATCCTTATGAATGTGAACTATGCCAAAAAAATTTATTTGATTGTGCATATGGGAACCCACAAAAAAGCCCAGAGTGGAGAGAAGCCAACAGCTGTGAGAGCCCAAAGCTGATTCACGTTGCAAGTGAATTTAGGAATAATAAAATTTTGAAGCATTCTTGGAAAGTATTATTATGTAAAATTATTACTTGGATTATTCATTATTACTTATAGAAATAAAATTTAAAATTACTGATATAAAATGGTTTCTTTGCCTTTTGATCATGCAGGTTGCTAGATTTAAGTAATTTAAAAATCTGGTTGTTCTTTAAAAGTCCAGTTCTATGACAAAATTTCAGCTGCCTCTATGTGCTAAATTTGCCGCTAGGCTCTAGTACGTAGCAATCTACTGATTGATGTTATTCGATAAAGATTGAACAGCTAAAAAAGGAAGATTTTTATATATTTTGATGGATTCCCACACACATGATTAGAATTAGCTTCATTAGCCATTCGTTCATCATATAATTAACAGATGGTAATTCCCTGGCTTGAATTTCTTTAATTTTAAACCAGCATATTTAGTATTTGAGCTGGAACGTTTCTGATGCTAAAATTAATTATCGTGAAATTTTGAGAGGAGTAATGTCTGGATGTAACCCTCTTAAAGATTACCTTATTGAAGGGCCACACCTCATTTTGATATAAATATAAAAAATAGAAGACTGTACAAAAAGAAAAAAGAAATATCTTAGTTGGGTGGAGTAGATAATATTGTTAAAGCAGTAATTATCAAAGTCCGAATTATATGTCATTTGTTTTTAGTATTCTGAGGGCAGATATATTTGTCAAATTAACGAAAAAGAAGAAGAATTGATTGTCTTATGGGTCTCAGTAATAGGAAATGAGCTGTTACTTATTTTCTCCTTGTATGTCATTGCTCTTAGAGAATGTCACGAAGAGGATTCTAAATTAGATACATTAACTAGTACTGAGAGTGATGAATAGAACTATATTCATTATGGTCTTCCTTTTCGTTGATGATTACACTAGGACGCATTACTAATCTATTCTTGTTATATTTCCTTTGATTTTCCCAGCCGTAGCATTTTATGAATACTGATTCCAAGTTTATGATTAGGGAACAAGTGGGACGGCCGCCATGTTCTCTGGATCCCTATTATATTGTTCCTGATAAATGCAAATGTGTTGATTTCCAAGTTTTGAAGCTGCAAGAGGCGCCTGATGATATTCCACAAGGAGAAATGCCGAGACATTTACAACTTTACTGCGACAGGCAAGTTATTACTTTTTTTTATGTTCATTCGAAACTGAGCTTACCAGAAGAATAATCCATGACAAAGAAAGAATCAATTACTTTGATGTTGAATCTTTCGAGGCTGAAATGTTCTAATGGGGACTACTTATTCTATACTACTACTAACAGCTCAATGCAGCACCAAGCCGCTTGATGCCAACACAGGTACGTACGCTCCTCCATCTCAAACTATTTGAAGCCTCCTCTTTACACCCTCCCAAGAAGCTCCAATTTTCCTTAAATATTCCCTTGGGACATCCTCCCACCCTAACTGGGGACGATCTGCTTTTCGTTTGGCCCTAGACAATTGACCGAAAAGGAGGAGGAGTTAAATTAAAATTTAATTTTTTTGAATTAAAATCAGGTATTTTGCAGGTATCAAGACATGGCTAATTGTAGAAAAAGCCAAGACAGATAGTCCGAGTGATTGAGAGGCAAATCTGGGATAAGCCCTTTTTAGGATCGTATAAAAATGATGTCGTTCTATCATACGTACAACATGCCCTAGCCCTCTCAATCTTTATCTCATTATAGCCCTAGAAAGGGGAATTAAACCACGCTTTTCGTAAAGCCTATTACTTGAGATCCCGTCAGGCAGTCGAGTACCCAAAACAATCTTTAGGCAGTTTATTACCATAAAGTATTCCGAATACGTCGTATGAAGCACATCCTATTGTCTTAGGACTTTACCAGCTATAATCTCTTAAAGTACTTAGGGTACCCGCGACAAATTTTTTTGGTGGAGGAATTGGGGAGGGAGAAAAGATTGCTATACTCTTACGAGGAAGAGGAGGATAAAGATTTGAGAAAGCTGGTTTTATCAGAGGTGTTATATCATTTTGAATATAAAAGATTGCCTTTTTCTTTAGCCTTCTGGTTTTCTCCCTTTCTATTAAGGACCCATAAAGAAGTGCTCTTAAAAACAGATAGTTCACTTTTTTTTAAAAAATGATAGAGAAGTCTGATAGGATTTTAATTAAGATCGCTTAACCTTTCGAGGGTGTTTCCACCTTTTTCAAAAATCAGGGTTATTTTCTCGGGCTCGTAGCTTTTAGGATAACATTCAACTTAAGGAATATTATGTATGTGGAATCAGCATTAAGAAACAAACTCTTATTATATAAGACTCTTTATTATAACTCTTATTATATCTTATTATTATAAGAAACATACTGTCTATAGTTATAAAAATTCCTCTTTTAGGGTTTCGATTACGACTGAGCCTAGTCGATTGCTATACTCTATACTCATACTCTTACGTAAAGACTTGAGAAAGCTGGTTTTATCAGAGGTGTTATATCATTTTGAATATAAAAGATTGCCTCTTTCTTTATCCTCCTGGTTTTTTCCCTTTCTTTTAAGCACCCATAAAGAAGTACTCTTACCAACAGATAGTTCACTTTTTTTTTTTTTTTTTTTTTTAAATGATAAAGAAGTCTGATAGGATATGGATGTAAATAACAACGAGTAGATGTCTCGACGGGTACTTTAGTAGAGCTTTTGTTACTCCTTTCAACTCTGTTCTCCGCAATATTTTGCCTATGTTTACCTCGGCAGTTGAATTTCTCACATCTCCAGCTTATAAAATGCAAATCTGTCCATATCGGTGTTATTATTTTTGCTGTGTTAATGTTGCAAGAAAAAGATAAAAAAAGGGAGGAACCTCAAATTGGTGTGACCAATGTTTGACTTTAATTAATCCTCTATACGTTAGGAATAAGAAGCAGAAAAACAGGAATTATCGAAAGGGTACAAGTCATATATACCTTCTATAAACAGCAAATACCTTCCTGTTCTTGTTGAGACTGTAGCTTGGAAAACAAGGTTGATGCGGGTATTATGACATATTATACAATACGCTTATTATGACATATTATACAATACGCAATACACTTATTTATACTTTATTCTGAAGATTTTATTGCGCTGGGAAAACGCATAATGGTTTCAGACAGCCCGCTCGTATTTGTTGTGATTTTGATGGGTGGTTTAGAATAGAATAGAATATGATTTATTGACTAAAATAGCACAAAAGCTAGCATAAGCACGTCAAAAATAACCATAACAAAACAAATGTTATGGGATAAACATAAAACAAAAAATTGAATCAATAATAAAACAGATGTTAGGGGATAAACATAAAACAAAAGTTATATAAATTATTAAAATGGGAAACAAAATAGGGGACAAAAGAGTTTTTGTACCTCATGGTCATCATTTGGGGATACAGGTCCAGTTGGGGTATTTGGAGCTCTACGAGCATTGAGTCTTGTATTAGGAAGGGTTGGGGGATTTACTTTAAAGGGAGGGAGAAAACGTCGATAATAGTCAGAACTAAGGCACTTGTGACCAAAGTTCATGGTAAGGATGTGACGTCGTGATTCCAATGTAATAAGTTCAAGTCTAGCCAAACCTTCATCGTATGTAGTATAGGCCGTCCCCAGAATAATTTTTTTTGCTCTTTTTTGAATACTTTCAATTTTAGAACATTGGTCTTTGGTCAACCCAGTTTGCACTCTAACCTAACAGACAAGCAACATTCCAATGATTTACTGTTGTGGTTTTTCAAAATATTGTTTTACCTTTCACATTTTAAAAGAATGTACTTTTATAATAAATTATACACAGTTCTTAGGGGGGCACGCCCTAAGGCCTTAGCCCTCCCCCTATAAATTTGAAGTAAATAAAAACAGTTTTTAGGTTGAACTGATTCGTCAAAGACAAGGACTTTCTGCCATGTGAGCCTAATGATAAATTCTTCATTGAAAAATGAAATTATAAGAGCTTTTGTCTACATTTTGAAAGTCTAGAAAGCTTGATTTTCGTCCTGCCAATGTGTGGACAAGGCTGGGAGATCGGTACTTAAAATGTAGGTTCGTTCTATGATTCTTATTGCGGGTGCTCTCATTCCTCCACCAAAACAAACGTATCTCTCCATCTTTCTGCTACTTCCGCTGCAAATTTGTTGTAGCTTCTAACCACCTGATGCTGGTACAATAGGTTATACTCCTTCTCCTGGAGTATATGCTCATCCCATCCATTTGATACTTTCCAAGATTCTGGCCGCTTTCCAAGAAATCCTCAAAGACTTTAGTCATCTTCGGTTTACAGGATAATGTCCAGTAAATTTAATGAAAAGAGCATTTTTTTTTTAGTTCGAAATCTTATTCAAATTCTTATAGTACAGGAATAATAAGGTTTGACTAGGAACAAATTGATAAAGTAATGCTTTCTTCACTATCCAGACCAGAAGAAATCACTGGACAACAAGTCCAAAATCGCCATCTCTAACTCGTTGCGAAATTTGTTTTTTTCGCCGTTTTTGTTTATTAATTTTTCATTTTTTTGGAAAAAAAAATGAAATATCACCAAACTGGTGTTTGATATGTCTTTCTGTATCAGATTTAAAAGCTGAAACGATATCTGATGTTAGTTTCTCTGAAATGTCAAAAAAATAAATCAGAAATACTCTGTTTTTGAACAAAAATGAACAAATCTTAACGTGTTAAGGTAAAAAAAAAAAAAACAAGCGTTCGATAGAAGTTTCTAGATCAGTTTTGAGTTAACAAGCTAGGTTTTCTGAGATACAGCAAGATTTTTGTTAATAACCATCCCCCCCCCTTCCCCAAAAACCTTGCTCTTTGAAGGCATTTGAGATCAAAATCCATTCATCTTCATCACTATAAAAAACGACGTGGTAAAAATTATTTGTAATAAAACGTAAGAAAATTGCACATCTGATTGATCAAAGGAACAAAAATCACAGGGAAAATTAAATCACAGGCTTAAAGCTAATCCTCAGAAAATTTATCTTCTTGACACTTCGCGTTGTTGCACGAAACTCCTCTACATACTCGACAAGCTATGGTGCATTCTAGGCCATTTTTCTTGCAGGAGCATCTCTCACTGTCGCAACCATCAGCTCGCCAAGAACACTTCACTGTCTTTAGAAGATGTGGAGGAGCAGCGGGGAGATCGGTCATTTTTGGCTCTAAGACCGTGTTCCCTAGCCAAATCTGAACCTGGCTGTAGACTCGGAACGAATGATACTTCGCTGCCATCATAGTCGGAGGCAGCTCTTGTGGGTGTACGAATGAGGTGGCAGTATTGAGTTTCCTCTGGAAAACTTGGTTCCTAGCAGTGTCAAGGCTTGGCAGATCCTGGCAGTTGTAGAGTATCAGCAAAGCTTTCTCTTCAGCCGCAGCTATCTCATCATGAGATGCAGATTTTTTGGGAAACAGGGTACCAGCGTCTCTGAAACTCGGGCTGGATAACAATAGCTGAACAGCTTTTCTTTTCCGATGCCATAAAGGTGCGATGTTGTGTCAACCCAGTATGGCGTGACAGAACGACAACAGCTGGCAAGCTTCTGATCCTAGCTTGTCTTTTATCTGACAAACATCCCAAGCTGAGTATTCACTTTCGAATTTCGCTTCCGGAGAGAAGTAAACTCGATTTGAACTCGTGTCTACATGACAGATGAGGAGGACGAGGACATCCGTGTCATCAGCAACCACAATGGTGTCTCTATGGAGTGCAGTTTCCATAGTCTTCTTCACTATGTCTAGATCAGCATCTCCTTCAGAGGGGTATACATCGCAACCGCTGGCTACCAGAGCGTTTCCAAGAATCTTCAGAAAACGCGATTTGTATCTCCCTGCATGAAAGAAATTCCTCTTTCTTCATGCAAAGATTCATGTCTTCGGTAAATAACATTTCGCGGCCGACAGATCCAGCTCGACGCAAATGGGTTGCATCTTTGATTGACGGACCGCTATCGTATCCCTCGAAGACGACAACTGCACGAGGATACTTTTTTTCGACGTAATGAATGTACGAAGACATGATAGCCTTGTATGTGGAAGTGACCTTCCACGGGATCCGATGGAGAAGGGCGCCCCCATCTAAGACGAAGCTGGTAATTCCCACCGGTCTTGGGGATCAAACCCACATGACTGATAGACTGCTTTTGCTAGCTCGGGCTTGTTCGCCTTTCGCATGAATCCGTTTTTTTCGAAAAGAGCAGGAAGAATGGTACAGAGCTCAAACTTGAAATAATCTTCCTTGACACTAGACCTCTGGGCAACGATAATGAACCTCTGAAAAACTAGTGCCGGGTTGATGTGCGCCACCTCAGAAGAGCCCGACTTTTTTATCGTCATCAGAGTCACTTGGTCTTTCTTTTTAAAGACGTGTTCCTTCAAGGTCTTTTCTGACATCTTGTCTAAGATTTTCTTCCCAGCTGATTCGGCTTTGTCAACATTCACGCCCGGAGATGAAGTTACTCCATTTGCAACGTTTCTCAGTTGTACATTGCCTTTGAATGGAGATGACACTTCGAAGTAATCTACCAACTTCGCGTAATCTTCACAGTAATGGTTTTGTCTGTTCAGGCTCAAGTCACGATGCTGCTCGCTTGTTGAGTAGCCGATATTCGTCAGGTTCTGCATCAACAGGTTGACCTCAAGACACGCCGGCCTCGATAGGACCCAAATCGCTCTCTGTTCTTCAGTCATGCCACCACCACCAGTGAGTCCTCCCGATGTCTTTAGGCTTTGCATGTACTCTAGTTCAACAACTAAGTCTGCTGAGAGGCCGGCCCATCGCCGATGTGACCTTCTAATCGTGTGTCCTTGCTCACTGAACATCTGAAACATTTTTGGGTGACGACTGGGAAGTTTAGTCATCTCTTGGATGTACAACCAGACAGATTTCACGTAAAGGTTGTGCCCAGATGCGGCTAGGTAGGGAAGCATTTCTGCTGCATCCTGCAAATGCAGGTCCCATAGGCCCATTCTCTCGGCACGTATAAACTTGAGAAGCTTTTCAACCATGTCAAGGTACTGCAGCCAAAGCTTTGCTGTTCGGTGATCTCGTAGGTCTTCAATATTCTGTTTGATAGTACTTTCCAGTAGTCCCAGCTCTGGTGCTTCGTCAAGGTCTCTGGGAGACATTTTTCCCTCAAGGGTGTCGTTGAAGAGTTTCTCAAGGCCGAAAGTATCGAAAGTTCCCGCATCTTGTCCTAAAAAATGAGCGTAGAGAGCCGAGCTCACGAGAATGTGACCTCTAATAGCTCTAGAAATCACTTTCCCAGAGAGTATATGTGGTACCGTTGTCGGTACGTATACTATTTCCAAGATTTTTTTGAGCCTACTGTCTTGCATCAGGGGCCCTATGCATCCGACGAAGCTCATCATCAAGTGAATGCCTTCGAGTTTGATGATAACGTTGTCCAGCTTATTTGACACGTCGGACTTGATAGTCTTCATTGCCTTCCACCAAAGTGGCTGATCGAATGTGACGACTGGCGTAAATCCGTATTTCCTCCCCTGACAAGCAATGAAGCACAGGGTCGAGTATAGGCATGACTCATTGCTAGAAGGCAGATCGATCATGGGCAAAAAAATAATACTTGCCTTGTCGCAAGGGGTTTGTGCATCTTCGTCCGGCGAGTGCGGGAAAACCGATTGCATGAAACCATTCCAGTTAGGTCTTGGGCTCTTGAAAAAACAAGATGACAATCAGAGCTGGCCAAGGAATGCGAATGGATCATTCACAATGGTCTGGGATGTTTTCTCGTACTGAATCTGAGAAAGCACCGCTTCACTTATCCGAAAAGGGTAAATAGGGACTCGACCTTTGAGCGTCACGGCGTCATGAGAAACACTTCCTCTTGGGATTGGTGCCACTCTGTTTTTCAGAGGGGGAGTGACAGATGCAAGAATTGCCATACCGTGGAAAGTGCCCTTTCCGTCAATCGTGCACATATCGTGATCTGCATTAACGGACAAAAAAAAAACACACACAAAAAAAAGATATCATGGTTATCACTTAGTTTTTTTGCCAAAAATAGCAAAATTTTGCTAATTTTTTTTTTTTACTGAAAATATATTTTTTCATTTTATTTAACGTTTATAAGAAAAACTAACGTCAGAAACGGTTTCAGCTCTCAATTCTGATACAGATAGACGTATCAACCACTTATTTCGTGACATTTCATTTTTTCATGAAAAATAAAAATTAATGCAACAAAAATAGCAAAAAAAAAAAAAACAAATTTCGCAACGGGTTAGAGATGGAGATTTTGGATATGTTGTTCAGCGTTTTTTTTGGTCCGTATGGTGAAGAAAGCATTACTTTATCAATTTGTTCCTAGTTCGGGCATTTTTTTTCCGTATTATTACTGTACTGTTAAGCCTATTTGGTTCAAGGGCATATTTATGTAACAAAAGTCTTCATGAAAGATTTTACATAATTTTTTTTTTTTACCATATGAAAGGTGCATTAAGCCTGTGCTTGTGTCTGTGCGGCGCTAATGTTAAGAATATGTTTTTTTCGGAAATATAATCCAAGGGAAAAAATAGAGCTAGACAAACCCATGGCATACTTAATTTAAAGAATTGGATTCCCGGGACGATTCAAAAAACAACATAAATTTTCAAGGGATTTCCCCCATGACACATAAATTAATTTTAGCAAGACTTATTCCCCAGAAAGGAAACAAGATGTTTTTAAATGTCTTGCTTCCATGAGCGGATGACACAACAGATTTGTAACGGAAAGGAACACAATTAATACAGATATCATCTTTATCTGTTTCCTCTGTTCTTTGCTGTTCAAGCAAGACTCGTGGCACTATAAACTGTTCGATCGTGTGGTGTCAGCCTTGGAAATTACTGTTTCCAATGAAATGGTTGAAGCCCTTAATTTTCTTTCCTCAAACGACTGTCTTACAGAGGTGGAACATTTAAAATGTTCTATACTGAGGGGGTATTTCATAATGTGATCAATTTTTTTATATGGTTATCGCGGGATAAGTTGTATGGCCAAAAAAATCTCCCGAAAAAGTAGCTGCATTATTCATGGGGAAGTNGCCAAAAAAATCTCCCGAAAAAGTAGCTGCATTATTCATGGGGAAGTGAGTTTACAATTTTGGCAATAAATTATCTTTTATTATCGAAAAAGGGAGCTTTGAGAAACAGTAGAGGTTTCACATCTTTTTGTTCAGTCGTATTGAGGTTTATTAGATCCCTTTGACCTAATTCTACAAAAGACTGAAATGTCAGATTCATGATTGATGTTTAGAAAAGTGTTTAAGGGTGGTGCTTTTTCATCCCCTTTTTGTACAAGTTTAATTGAATCCCTTATCATACACTAGAATAGAAGCACAATTCAGGAAAAAAAACATTGATTAAGATTATTCTTTTATAGAGACATAATGTTCAAATATAGAGAATACTTCTTATCAAGTCCTCGGCTAAAATGAGTTGTTTGTATCACATAGTAATCAGATTAATACAAAAAATGGTACGTCTAAGCCTACTTAGACAGGGCTGCCACTGGTCCAGGGAAATGAATCCCTCCTCAAGCCGCCCAAAAATCACGACTAGAGAAAAATCACTCAAAATTCAAATGTACTTGATAAATCTCTTAGTTTACTTTTTTCATCAAAAAAAAGAAACACATTTTCGGTTCTATGAAGGTCTCCGCTTGAAAATTGTGATTTTTGCTTCCGAATGATTGTGAACTTGATTTTAAACTTCAATACACATGTGAATTGCAATTGAAATGAATAATCGGAATTTCCTGAATGAAATAAAAAAACTGAATGGAATACTGAATCTAAATTGAAAAATCTGAATTGCTATAAAAAGGACTAGATGAGAAATTACAAATGAAAAGGTATCACGAATCTCACTAGTGAATAATTCTAATGAATCCTAATGAAGACTCATTAGGGATTATAGCCCGGGGCTGGACCCCTCTTCCCCTCTTTCCAATCAGGTACAGGCGTGGTTTGCGTTTTCAGAAAAAAAAGAAAATATTATGACATTCAGGACAAAACAGATGGTCTGGTTTTGGTTTCTGGCCTGTGTTCTCCAAAAATGGTAGCTTTTAAATTGGAAAACAGCTTGCTCTTACTTATGCCAACATTAAAAACTAGTGAAGTAGGTCATATAAATACTTTGCAACCCTAAACACTTTACATCATATATTTACTTCATAAAAAAATTCATTCTTTGGTAGCGCTAAAAATTCACAACCCATTGTTATAAAACAGCAGATTACCGTGAAATGAATTTAGACAAATTGAACTAAATAGAAAGTGCTTGAAAAAAATTAGATAAGTAATGCTCATGAACTCCAACATAAACAAATTACTGCCAAGGAAAATACTTGGAATGAAATGTCACGTCTTCTGCAGACCTAGTTTTCCTTCAAACTTCATTCCATGGAAGTCAAAATTAGATGCATTTACGTACAGATGTGTACAAACTTTTTTTTAAGGAGATACATAAAGTTCCATACAAAAAAGAAATAAAATGATTAGCAAAATAATGTTCCCAACATTCCTAAAGTCCGATGAAATACCTTTTGAAATACATGGCTTTGAAAATGAACCAGATTTTGTGTAAACATAGCAAATAAATTAACGCTTCGAATTGCCCGGAATAATCTGTCAAATCTTGTGAAGCGAAACTTGCCGTATAATATCGGTTTTACATGTCTACTTTCTTTGACAGCGAAATTTTGAATGGATCGAAGCACAAATAGGTTATAAATTAACCCTTGAATTGCCCTCGAATGAGCTGTAAAATCTTCTACAGCAAAAATTTGCATGAAATTAAATGGCTATTCATAGATAGGCTCTCTTTAAGTCTTATATGTATAGATGATATGTATAGATAATCTGTATAGATGATATGTATAGACGATATGTATAGATGATATGTATAGATGATTCGCGCCCATAACGAAAGGGTGTTTCTTAAATTTTGAAAATTTTAAAGAAGAGGGAATAAGATCTTCTGATTTTTGTAGGAACAGTTCTTTTTGAGTATTTAATTGAGAAGAAAATCTACAAATTCAAAGTACATAATTGAATAGATAGATAGATAGTTTATTAGGCTCAATAAAGTCATGCCAAAGGTTTTATTTAATTCCCGAATTAACTTCAACTTAAAGGCTTTATCAACTTCCTTACTGCAGTAAGGGACAATCACTTTTTTTCTTGTATTTTTTTTCTTTTACTTACATTAATTAAGCGTTTCCCACCCCATGAACAGGCTATTCTTGGGTGGATTATTTAATTGATTGATTTAAATGGTTTATTGATTTAAGGATTTTGCAACAAAAAACTACTTTGCTTTTCTTGTGAAGAAGACGAACAAATTTTAATTTTTGAAATATTCATTGACTAAAACTAAGAGAAGACTAATTCAGCTACCTTATTACAAAACAAGCTTCCTGCGGGTTCGTTGGCACACAAAGAACTGATGCCGTTATAAAACGAATCGTTCGGTTTGGGTTTCCAATGAATCTTTATAAAAAATGTATCAGATTGTTGTAGTCTTGTTTGAATGCGAGTTTAGCGTTTAATGTTTACTTTTTCTATCTTTTCTTTATGCTCCATCGTATAACTTCTATTATTTATGATAAAAATAACACATTTATTCATTCATTCATAACTACAAAATAGTTAAAGTACATAATATTTTAAACGAAAAGGACCAAAAGAACTTTAAGAAAACCCGTAAAAACTTTTCTTGCGTTAGAGCCCACGCAGCTTCTATCAGCTGTTGAGTGTAAACCGCTGTCATAGCTCATCTCCACTATTTTTCTCTAAAATGTCGAGTGTGTCACAGTTTATCGTCTCTATTATTGAGACATACAAGTTTAAGAACGCACGGCGAAATGTTTATTTCAAAATACCATACATCCTCAATAGTTCTTCCAAACATTAGAGGTGGCAAAAGGCAAACGAATGATCTCATTGGGGGGGGGGGCGTGAAAAATGAAAAAAAAGAGGGCATGTCTACCAATCAACGCACCTTTGATCTGACATTTAAAGAGTAGAAATCACGATCCGTTTCACATTGTTCGCATTTTCTGGGTATTAATTATCTAACAGCGCCGTACGGGTAATTTAGTAACCGCAATCTAATTTTTCAAATACCTTTTTTTGCTCTTGCAAAATTCAATAATTTGTTCTGGGGCGAATTCCATTTGAGCTCTTAAAGGGGCTCAAAATTGCCCATAGTAATCAAAATACTAAAAATG